>JADLZK010001269.1:0-28826 GCA_015847255.1 Hyparrhenia diplandra
GAACAAAATATAACCTACGCAATAATTAACTTCGCAAATTCATATGAGAGCATTAGCATAGATAAAGGCTACACACAAACATTTAGCACTTATCGAAAACATTTACAACAAATGCGTCAGAAACAAAAGTTTCCTTTCTTTCAAACTCCAAAGGTTAAACCCTACTTTCTAGCCTGCAACTCCACTAACATTGGGCTGCTTTCTCTTTTCTTCACTTTAGCGGGCAATCCTCTCCTCACTGCTTCCTTCAACTTCCTAAACTTCTCTTCCTCTGCAGATAACAAGATTGTTAAAAAAGAGCAGGAAGTCGAGAGAAAACAAATAAGAACCAAGAAAAAAAGGGCGCAAAATAGCCAAGCATATATATAAAAATATAAAAGAAATAATACCTTCTTGGTTCTCCTTCACTTTCTCAAGACAATGCTCTCGCCCACAATTGCACCAATCGCGTTCCAAGGCTTGCGGCTGCTGGCGTGATAGCGAGGGCCCTGGCCCGGCGAGCGTCACCGAGGAAGTATACGGATTTATAAATAGCGAAGGCATCGCTTGGCAGGGATCGCGGCTTCTTTCATAAGATGAGAGATACGCTTTTAAGGAATACATAGCTTTCACTTGTATGCAGCGGCGGCTTGAATCCATAACCCCAAGATAACTTCATCTGCTTTTAAAGCGGTGAAAAATGGGTCATACTCTCCAAGATCCCAGCAAGCATCTTGGGCGCCTTTTACCCATTTCTCGCGGAAGCTTTGCTTGCAAAAGCTCCCAAGTTCTGTTAAACTTCGCATCATAAGATCGTCAGTCTCCAGATTTTTTCTTTTCCAATGACGCCTTCTCTTTCTTAAGAGTTTCAGCTTAGCTGCCTTCGCAGCTTCAAGTTGGCGATCTTTTTCTTTGATAATATCGGGAAGGCTCCGTGATATAATCGCAGGTCGATCTATATGCAAGCACCATCCAGCTGCATCTGCCCTCTTTCTTTCTCCTTAGATGCGAGCTGAGACTTAGAGATTCAATTTCCCCAAGAAGCAAAAGGACTTCTCACGGGCAGCAAAAGCTGTAGCACTATATAAAGGACTTTTCAGGCCCACGATTCACAAGAGCACCCTAAGCACCGAAACCAAAATTTAGTTGAGAAATAATTCATAAAGCAATAAAAGTTTCCACTCACAAAAAAAATATATGGTAAGGGTTTACCTTATACATCAGATTTATACCAAAACATCAGCCAGCTGGCATATTATGATTCATCTTTAGCGCTTTAACTTCGACACCAGGCAGAAGCGCATCATCCCGACATCTGCCGGGTTTAACTTGCTTCTCTGTCTTCGGGAGGACGCGAAACTTCCATTACTCTTTAACAAACTTATAAGAATCTATATTGATGCCGCTCTCAAAGCGCGAATTTCAAAAGTATTATCAATGGACTTCGAGATAGCCGGATAAGTTGGAGTCTCAACGGTAGCAACACGAGGTTGGATGATCCCCAACAACACGTCTTTCATAGATCAATATTGATAATCTTTTTCTCTCGATAGTTACTTTAAACATCGGGAAAAAGTGAGAGCTAGAAGCGCAAATAAAAGAAGAGGGAAAAAGTCAAGAAAATGGAATTTTCAAATACAAGTACATAAAATTAGCAGGGGTAAAAAACACTTTACAAACTCTTTCCACCGTCACTCAAAGGACAAGGTTTTCTTTACGTGCCTCAACATTTACCATCGATTCTACGACAAACGGCTTCGCTGATCAAGCTCGGCCTCTTCATCCTCAACATCAGATAGAAGTCATCAAAGGGAAAGCAGCCAATGGTCGGTCCCTTTCCTTTTTAAGTTTTTCCTTTTACAACTTCAACAGCTTTTCAGCTCTTTTAACAATTTTCTACATAAGAAGCAAGGAAAATAAGATGGTGTATACAAAATAGCAACAAAAATCAAAATACGTACCAGCAACTGGCACTGGCATACGCAATTCGCTCGAAGCTTTTCAACAACAGCTTCAGAAACAACTGCGAGGTTCGCGGCTCATACGATCCAGCCGGTACCTTGGCCCGGCATCTTAAGTTTTCTCAACAACTTCGGCTCCGCGAGGAAGGATTTTTACAGATTCACTAACAAATGGCTCATATGGCGTGATATCATGCTAGCTAACTCAACTAATTCTGGACAATGCGGATCATCACATGAAGTGGAAATCAGCTTCGGCCCGGAAATTCAGGAGTTGGATCCTAAGTCTAGGAGAAGAAGGGAATCTGCGATTACGATTAGGAGAAGCCGGGTCATATCTACATCCGGCACCGGCTAGCACCACCGAAGTCCCAATTTCTGCAAGGGCCAAAATTTTGGCAAATGTACGGCTAGCGGGTAAGCAAATCCCGGAGTGAGTCCGGTAGAAGCAAAATGCACTAATCCTCTCTCACCTCAAAATCTTGAAGAAGTTCCAAAAAGCGAGCCTCAAGCTACAGGCGTCAACTACGGTAAAGTCAGCTCTATCAATCAAATCCTCAACAATCTTCTTAGCTTTCTTCTTCTAAGGCCGGGACAGCGCGCCCGAGAAGGTGTTTTCGCCGAAAAGAAGATAGCTACCAGCCGCTCCTCTCTTTTCTCTTCAAATCGCCGTAGTAGTTTCATTTCTTGCTTTTTGTCCCTCTTACGAGCATATACGCTTTTGGGGTAAGGCGAGTCTTATAAATTATCTTGGCGGCTAAATCAAAAATGCGATTCCCGGCTTACTGGTCGCTTGCCAATAATTTCCATCCATAAGTTTTTTTAACTTTCGGTATGCAAATACTTCCCAAGCAATTCAGTAGCTTTCTTTTTCAACAGCGAAACAAAGTCCTTTTCGGTCTTGAACTTCGAGGGCATAGCGGTATCTCTATCGGGAAAAATACCCAATCCTTTTCTCTCACACCACCGCGCCACGGTGGCGGCTACAGCGAAAGAGAGATCCCATCGGCGCCAAAAGGGCCAAAAATGCCACGGCCGACTACATACTCCTGTGACAAATCTGGGTGTGGATTGTTGAGAAACAACTCTTTCAAAAGCTTTTCAAACACTCTGAGCAATTTTTTTGATTTAATTTGCGCCAGGCTTACACTCAAATTTCTCCCTATGCATCCTTGGCTTGGGGATAACTTTCTTCACACCTTTCCTTCCAAGATTTTCTTTCAACCATAGGAACTTTGTGATAGAGCCAATAGTCATACCCAACCATCGACCCACTTATTCACAGGCGAGGGAGAGGCACAGCTTTAGGCCTCGGCAGTCTTGAGGCTCACAGCATGCACAACGTTTCTGAGAACGTTCCTCAATCTTTCAGGGCCGCGAAATTGGGTATGCAATTCATGCAAAGCACAAAAAAGCATCAATGTCGGGGAACTGCTACTTCGACTTTCCACACGCCCGGATGAAAACCGACAAAGCTTAACTGGCATTGAGGGTAAGATGGTGCATTTACGATGTTACAGCATCTTTTTGAAAATTTCCTCAAAAGAAAGTCTTGAAGTGGCATCTGCGAACCAGCCAGAAACAAATCTTGAAAATACGCGCATTCATCGGGCTTAGGCCGGAACGTTTTCATCGAACTCCGGTACGGCCTATCTTACGACCCGCCTTGAAACGCTTATGCTGCACCATCTTTTGTAGTCCTCGTCACGGAGTCATCGCCTACTTGCACGACCAAAACTCAAGAATCGTCATCACGGAAGTAGCTTCCGGATTACGAGCGAGAAACTTACGACAATCCAAATATACGGAGTACTTGCTTGGCGTGAGTTTGCCCCTTGTCAACTTCTTGTTCTTGGGAACTAGGCGAAACATCTTCAACAAGTGCCATTAGAAAAGCAAAACCAAAGGAAAAATAGCATTTATAGTTACTTAGCAATCAGAAATTAAAATAGACTTGAGGAAGTAAAGGCACTTCCCAAATAACAGAAGCAGCGCTAACGAGGTTACTGCTTGAGGGTACACAGCGGCGGGGAAGAGCCGCCAAAAATGCGATCAAACTCGCCAGCAATTTTTAACTTCGCGTAGCGAAAAAATTTCAAAAAAGGTGGCCCTCTTCGAAAGATGAAAGAAACAGAGTTATGCGCTATTTATAGACGCTTAGGTCAAGCGGTCAAACAGCGTTAAAAATCAATCAACAAAGAGAAGCATCCAGCGAGATTTACAATCCAGAAATTAACTTCAAAGTCTGGAACAACGTTTTGGATCGAAACAAGTTTTGAAAACTTTATGATTAGAGTAGGTTTCATGCCTTTTCGAAGTAGAGCCTTAAACCACCGAGGAGCTATTTGTTGGGATCTAACTTTGTTTAATTTTAAACTTTAGCGAACTTTTGATATTTTTAGGGGTGCATGAACTATTAGCAGGAGAAGAACGGGGGTGTGAAGGCGAAGGTGACTTCGGCGAAAAGAAATGAAAACTACATGATCCGGCGGCGCTAAAAATGGGTAAGAAAAATCGAGATCGAAGATTCCCGAAGCGAAGGTGATGGGTAATGCGACTTGGATAGGTTAGGCGATGGTAGGATCAATTACGTTGCGTTCCCCAACCCGTTAATATATGTTTTTTATTTGTGACATTAGAAGGTATTTGGCGCTGATTTCAGTAGCGAACTTCGAAACAAAACAAGAAGTTTCCAATCGGCTATAGGATCGAGCTAGATTTTTTTTCACGGTTGTGGAATCAAATGCCTCACCCTAGAACCTAAATTTGAACAAGTGGACCATTAGAGTTTTTTTCCAAGAATCACTTGTCATAGGCCTCATAGTAGCACTTGTTTAGAGTGAAATCTTTGAATTCCATCAAAAAATCTCGTAATGGAGACCTACGTCACAGGAAACAAGAAGGGAACGACACGAAAGATACATAGGAAGTTAGGGTGGATAGGTTAGGCGATGGTAGGATCAATTACGTTGAGTTCCCCAACCGTTAGTATATGTTTTTAGTTGTGACATTAGGGAATTTCTTTGGCTGCTGATTTCAACTTGAACTAAAACAAAAAGAAGTTTCCAATCCGGCTATAGGATCGAGCTAGACTTTTTCACGGTTGTGGAATCAAATGCCTCACCCTAGAGAACCTAAATTTGAACAAGTGGACCATTAGAGAGTTTTCCAAGAATCACTTGTCATAGGCCTCATAGTAGCACTTGTTTAGAGTGAAATCTTTGAATTCCATCAAAATCTACGTAATGGACCTACGTCTTAGAAACAAGAAGGGAGCGACCACGAAAGGTACATAGGAAGTTAGGGTGGATAGGTTAGGCGATGGTAGGATCAATTCGTTCGTTCCCCCAACCGTTAATATATGTTTACGGTTGTGACATTAGGAATTTATTGCTGGCGGCTGATTAGGCGTGAGGTAGCGAACTTAAAACAAAGAAGTTTCCAATCAGGCTATAGGATAGAGCTAGACTTTTTCGATTTTGTGGAATCAAATGCCTCACCCTAGAGAACCTAAATTTGAACAAGTGGACCATTAGAGTTTTTCCAAGAATCACTTGTCATAGGCCTCATAGTAGCACTTGTTTAGAGTGAAATCTTTGAATTCCATCGAAAATCTCTGTAATTCGACCTATAATGCCTCAGAAACAAGAAGGGAGCGACACGAAAGATACATAGGAAGTTAGGGTGGATAGGTTAGGCGATGGTAGGATCAATTACGTTGCGTTCCCCAACCGTTAGTATATATTTTTGGTTTGTGACATTAGGCTATCTTTGGCTGATTTAGCGTGAACTTCAAAACAAAAGAAGTTTCCAATCCGGCTATAGGATCGAGCTAGACTTTTTCACGGTTGTGGAATCAAATGCCTCACCCTAGAGAACCTAAATTTGAACAAGTGGACCATTAGAGTTTTTCCAAGAATCACTTGTCATAGGCCTCATAGTAGCACTTGTTTAGAGTGAAATCTTTGAATTCCATCAAAAATGGACCCTATCGACCTGCGTCTGCGAAACAAGAAGGGAGCGACACGAAAGGTACATAGGAAGTTAGGGTGGATAGGTTAGGCGATGGTAGGATCAATTACGTTGCGTTCCCCAACCGTTAATATATGTTTTTTTGGTTGTGACATTAGGGCTTTCTTTGGCTGATTTCAGCGTGAACTTCGGAGGAAAAAAAAAGTTTCCAATCCGGCTATAGGATCGAGCTAGACTTTTTCGCGGTTGTGGAATCAAATGCCTCACCCTAGAGAACCTAAATTTGAAGAAGTGGACCATTAGAGTTTTTCCAAGAATCACTTGTCATAGGCCTCATAGTAGCACTTGTTTAGAGTGAAATCTTTGAATTCCATCGAAAATCTACGTAATCGACCTACGTCCCGAAACAAGAAGGGGAGCGACACGAAAGGTACATAGGAAGTTAGGGTGGATAGGTTAGGCGATGGTAGGATCAATTACGTTGCGTTCCCCAACCGTTAATATATGTTTTAGTTTGTGACATTAGGGCTGGCTTTGGCGCTGATTTCAGCGTGAACTCAAAACAAAAAGAAGTTTCCAATCCGGCTATAGGATCGAGCTAGACTTTTTCGCGGTTGTGGAATCAAATGCCTCACCCTAGAGAACCTAAATTTGAACAAGTGGACCATTAGAGAGTTTTTCAAGAATCACTTGTCATAGGCCTCATAGTAGCACTTGTTTAGAGTGAAATCTTTGAATTCCATCAAAAATCTACGTAATCGACCTACGTCTGAGAAACAAGAAGGGAGCGACACGAAAGGTACATAGGAAGTTAGGGTGGATAGGTTAGGCGATGGTAGGATCAATTACGTTGCGTTCCCCAACCGTTAATATATGTTTTGGATTTGTGACATTTAGACGCTTGCTGGCGCTGATTTCAGCGTGAACTCAAAACAAAAGAAGTTTCCAATCCGGCTATAGGATCGAGCTAGACTTTTTCCACGGTTGTGGAATCAAATGCCTCACCCTAGAGAACCTAAATTTGAACAAGTGGACCATTAGAGAGTTTTTCCAAGAATCACTTGTCATAGGCCTCATAGTAGCACTTGTTTAGAGTGAAATCTTTGAATTCCATCAAAAATCTCGTAATCGACCTACGTGCTTAGAAACAAGAAGGGAGCGACACGAAAGATACATAGGAAGTTAGGGTGGATAGGTTAGGCGATGGTAGGATCAATTACGTTTGCGTTCCCCAACCGTTAATATATGTTTCTAGTTGTGACATTAGGGCCTTCATTGGCGCTGATTTCAGTAGCGAACTCAAAACAAAAGAAGTTTCCAATCCGGCTATAGGATCGAGCTAGACTTTTTCGCGGTTGTGGAATCAAATGCCTCACCCTAGAGAACCTAAATTTGAACAAGTGGACCATTAGAGAGTTTTTTCAAGAATCACTTGTCATAGGCCTCATAGTAGCACTTGTTTAGAGTGAAATCTTTGAATTCCATCAAAAATCGTGTCGACCTACGTGCGAAACAAGAAGGGAGCGACACGAAAGGTACATAGGAAGTTAGGGTGGATAGGTTAGGCGATGGTAGGATCAATTACGTTGCGTTCCCCAACCGTTAATATATGTTTTTAGTTTGTGACATTAGGGCCTTCTTTGGCGCTGATTTCAGCGTGAACTCAAAACAAAGAAGTTTCCAATCCGGCTATAGGATCGAGCTAGACTTTTTCACGGTTGTGGAATCAAATGCCTCACCCTAGAGAACCTAAATTTGAACAAAGTGGACCATTAGAAGTTTTTTCCAAGAATCACTTGTCATAGGCCTCATAGTAGCACTTGTTTAGAGTGAAATCTTTGAATTCCATCGAAAATCTACGTAATCGACCTACGTCTGCAGAAACAAGAAGGGGAGCGACACGAAAGGTACATAGGAAGTTAGGGTGGATAGGTTAGGCGATGGTAGGATCAATTACGTTCGTTCCCCAACCGTTAATATATGTTTTTGGTTGTGACATTGGGCGCTCTTTGGCGCTGATTTCGTAGTGAACTCAAAAACAAAAAGAAGTTTCCAATCGGCTATAGGATCGAGCTAGACTTTTTTTCGCGGTTGTGGAATCAAATGCCTCACCCTAGAGAACCTAAATTTGAACAAGTGGACCATTAGAGAGTTTTTCCAAGAATCACTTGTCATAGGCCTCATAGTAGCACTTGTTTAGAGTGAAATCTTTGAATTCCATCGAAAATCTACGTCGACCTACGTGCAGAAACAAGAAGGGAGCGACACGAAAGGTACATAGGAAGTTAGGGTGGATAGGTTAGGCGATGGTAGGATCAATTACGTTGCGTTCCCCAACCGTTAATATATGTTTTTGGTTGTGACATTTAGGGCTGCTTGCTGATTTCAGGTGAACTCAAAACAAAAGAAGTTTCCAATCCGGCTATAGGATCGAGCTAGACTTTTCACGGTTGTGGAATCAAATGCCTCACCCTAGAGAACCTAAATTTGAACAAGTGGACCATTAGAGAGTTTTTCCAAGAATCACTTGTCATAGGCCTCATAGTAGCACTTGTTTAGAGTGAAATCTTTGAATTCCATCGAAAATCTCTATAATGCGACCTACGTGCGAAACAAGAAGGGGAGCGACACGAAAGATACATAGGAAGTTAGGGTGGATAGGTTAGGCGATGGTAGGATCAATTACGTTGCGTTCCCCAACCCGTTAGTATATGTTTTTGGTTGTGACATTGAGCGCTGGCGGCTGATTTCAGCGTGAACTTCAAAAACAAAAAAGTTTCCAATCCGGCTATAGGATCGAGCTAGACTTTTTCGCGATTTGTGGAATCAAATGCCTCACCCTAGAGAACCTAAATTTGAAGAAGTGGACCATTAGAGTTTTTCCAAGAATCACTTGTCATAGGCCTCATAGTAGCACTTGTTTAGAGTGAAATCTTTGAATTCCATGAAAATCTACGTAATCGACCTACGTGCGAAACAAGAAGGGAGCGACCACGAAAGATACATAGGAAGTTAGGGTGGATAGGTTAGGCGATGGTAGGATCAATTACGTTGCGTTCCCCAACCGTTAGTATATGTTTTTGGTTGTGACATTAGGGCTGGCTGGCGCTGATTTTAGTGAACTCGAAAACAAAGAAAAGTTTCCAATCCGGCTATAGGATCGAGCTAGACTTTTTCGCGGTTGTGGAATCAAATGCCTCACCCTAGAGAACCTAAATTTGAAGAAGTGGACCATTAGAGTTTTTCCAAGAATCACTTGTCATAGGCCTCATAGTAGCACTTGTTTAGAGTGAAATCTTTGAATTCCATGAAAATCTACGTAATCGACCTAAATGCGAAACAAGAAGGGAGCGACACGAAAGGTACATAGGAAGTTAGGGTGGATAGGTTAGGCGATGGTAGGATCAATTACGTTGCGTTCCCCAACCGTTAATATATGTTTTTAGATTTGTGACATTAGGGGCTGCTTGGCGCTGATTTCAGTAGTGAACTCAAAACAAAAAGAAGTTTCCAATCCGGCTATAGGATCGAGCTAGACTTTTTCACGGTTGTGGAATCAAATGCCTCACCCTAGAGAACCTAAATTTGAACAAGTGGACCATTAGAGAGTTTTTCCAAGAATCACTTGTCATAGGCCTCATAGTAGCACTTGTTTAGAGTGAAATCTTTGAATTCCATCAAAAATCTCTACGTAATCGACCTACGTGCGAAACAAGAAGGGGAGCGACACGAAAGATACATAGGAAGTTAGGGTGGATAGGTTAGGCGATGGTAGGATCAATTACGTTGCGTTCCCCAACCGTTAATATATGTTTTTGGTTTGTGACATTAGGAAACTTCTGCTGGCTGATTTCAGCGTGAACTCAAAACAAAAAAAAGTTTCCAATCCGGCTATAGGATCGAGCTAGACTTTTTCGCGGTTGTGGAATCAAATGCCTCACCCTAGAGAACCTAAATTTGAACAAGTGGACCATTAGAGAGTTTTTCCAAGAATCACTTGTCATAGGCCTCATAGTAGCACTTGTTTAGAGTGAAATCTTTGAATTCCATCGAAAATCTCTATAATCGACCTACGTGCCAAAACAAAAGGGAGCGACACGAAAGATACATAGGAAGTTAGGGTGGATAGGTTAGGCGATGGTAGGATCAATTACGTTCGTTCCCCAACCGTTAATATATGTTTTTAGTTGTGACATTAGGGCCTGTGGCGCTGATTTCAGCGTGAACTCAAAACAAAGAAAAGTTTCCAATCCGGCTATAGGATCGAGCTAGACTTTTTTCACGGTTGTGGAATCAAATGCCTCACCCTAGAGAACCTAAATTTGAAGAAGTGGACCATTAGAGAGTTTTTCCAAGAATCACTTGTCATAGGCCTCATAGTAGCACTTGTTTAGAGTGAAATCTTTGAATTCCATGAAAATCTCTGTAATCGACCTACGTCTTGCGAAACAAGAAGGGAGCGACACGAAAGGTACATAGGAAGTTAGGGTGGATAGGTTAGGCGATGGTAGGATCAATTACGTTGCGTTCCCCAACCGTTAGTATATATGTTTTTGGTTGTGACATTAGGAACTGCTGCGGCGCTGATTTCAAGCGTGAACTCAAAAAAAAAAGAAGTTTCCAATCCGGCTATAGGATCGAGCTAGACTTTTTCGCGGTTGTGGAATCAAATGCCTCACCCTAGAGAACCTAAATTTGAAACAAGTGGACCATTAGAGAGTTTTTCCAAGAATCACTTGTCATAGGCCTCATAGTAGCACTTGTTTAGAGTGAAATCTTTGAATTCCATCGAAAATCTACGTAATGGACCTACGTCTGCGAAACAAGAAGGGAGCGACGAAACGAAAGGTACATAGGAAGTTAGGGTGGATAGGTTAGGCGATGGTAGGATCAATTACGTTGCGTTCCCCAACCCGTTAATATATGTTTCTAGTTGTGACATTAGGCCTTTCTTTGGCGCTGATTTCAGCGTGAACTCAAAACAAAAGAAGTTTCCAATCCGGCTATAGGATCGAGCTAGACTTTTTTTCACGGTTGTGGAATCAAATGCCTCACCCTAGAGAACCTAAATTTGAACAAGTGGACCATTAGAGAGTTTTTCCAAGAATCACTTGTCATAGGCCTCATAGTAGCACTTGTTTAGAGTGAAATCTTTGAATTCCATGAAAATCTACGTAATCGACCTACGTGCGAAACAAGAAGGGAGCGACACGAAAGGTACATAGGAAGTTAGGGTGGATAGGTTAGGCGATGGTAGGATCAATTACGTTCGTTCCCCAACCGTTAGTATATGTTTTTGGTTGTGACATTAGGGACGCTTTGGCGCTGATTTCAGCGTGAACTTCGAAACAAAGAAGAAGTTTCCAATCCGGCTATAGGATCGAGCTAGACTTTTTCACGGTTGTGGAATCAAATGCCTCACCCTAGAGAACCTAAATTTGAAGAAGTGGACCATTAGAGAGTTTTTCCAAGAATCACTTGTCATAGGCCTCATAGTAGCACTTGTTTAGAGTGAAATCTTTGAATTCCATCGAAAATCTCTAATGTAGACCTACGTGCGAAACAAGAAGGGAGCGACACGAAAGATACATAGGAAGTTAGGGTGGATAGGTTAGGCGATGGTAGGATCAATTACGTTGCGTTCCCCAACCGTTAGTATATGTTTTTGGTTGTGACATTAGGCCTTCTTTGGCTGATTTCAGCGTGAACTCAAAACAAAAAGAAGTTTCCAATCCGGCTATAGGATCGAGCTAGACTTTTTCACGGTTGTGGAATCAAATGCCTCACCCTAGAGAACCTAAATTTGAACAAGTGGACCATTAGAGAGTTTTTCCAAGAATCACTTGTCATAGGCCTCATAGTAGCACTTGTTTAGAGTGAAATCTTTGAATTCCATCGAAAAATCTCTAGTAATGCGACCTACGTGCGAAACAAGAAGGGAGCGACACGAAAGGTACATAGGAAGTTAGGGTGGATAGGTTAGGCGATGGTAGGATCAATTACGTTGCGTTCCCCAACCGTTAATATATGTTTTTGGTTGTGACATTAGGGCCTTCTTGGCTGATTTCAGCGTGAACTCAAAACAAAAGAGTTTCCAATCCGGCTATAGGATCGAGCTAGACTTTTTCACGGTTGTGGAATCAAATGCCTCACCCTAGAGAACCTAAATTTGAACAAAGTGGACCATTAGAGTTTTTCCAAGAATCACTTGTCATAGGCCTCATAGTAGCACTTGTTTAGAGTGAAATCTTTGAATTCCATCGAAAATCTACGTGTCGACCTACGTCTGCGAAACAAGAAGGGAGCGACACGAAAGATACATAGGAAGTTAGGGTGGATAGGTTAGGCGATGGTAGGATCAATTACGTTGCGTTCCCCCAACCGTTAATATATGTTTTTTAGTTTGTGACATTAGGGCCTTTCTTTGGCGCTGATTTCAGCGTGAACTCAAAACAAAGAAAAGTTTCCAATCCGGCTATAGGATCGAGCTAGACTTTTTTCACGGTTGTGGAATCAAATGCCTCACCCTAGAGAACCTAAATTTGAAGAAGTGGACCATTAGAGAGTTTTTCCAAGAATCACTTGTCATAGGCCTCATAGTAGCACTTGTTTAGAGTGAAATCTTTGAATTCCATCGAAAATCTACGTAATGCGACCTACGTGCAGAAACAAGAAGGGAGCGACCGAAAGGTACATAGGAAGTTAGGGTGGATAGGTTAGGCGATGGTAGGATCAATTACGTTGCGTTCCCCAACCGTTAGTATATATGTTTTTGGTTTGTGACATTAGGCCTTTCTTTGGCGCTGATTTCAGCGTGAACTCAAAACAAAAAGAAGTTTCCAATCCGGCTATAGGATCGAGCTAGACTTTTTCGCGGTTGTGGAATCAAATGCCTCACCCTAGAGAACCTAAATTTGAACAAAGTGGACCATTAGAGTTTTTCCAAGAATCACTTGTCATAGGCCTCATAGTAGCACTTGTTTAGAGTGAAATCTTTGAATTCCATCGAAAATCTACGTAATGCGACCTACGTACGAAACAAGAAGGGAGCGACACGAAAGGTACATAGGAAGTTAGGGTGGATAGGTTAGGCGATGGTAGGATCAATTACGTTGCGTTCCCCAACCGTTAATATATGTTTTTGGATTTGTGACATTAGAAGCTTGCGCTGATTTCAGCGTGAACTTCAAAACAAAAAGAAGTTTCCAATCCGGCTATAGGATCGAGCTAGACTTTTTTCGCGGTTGTGGAATCAAATGCCTCACCCTAGAGAACCTAAATTTGAACAAGTGGACCATTAGAGTTTTTCCAAGAATCACTTGTCATAGGCCTCATAGTAGCACTTGTTTAGAGTGAAATCTTTGAATTCCATGAAAATCTACGTAATGTCGACCTACGTACGAAACAAGAAGGGAGCGACACGAAAGGTACATAGGAAGTTAGGGTGGATAGGTTAGGCGATGGTAGGATCAATTACGTTGCGTTCCCCAACCGTTAATATATGTTTTTGGTTGTGACATTAGGCTGGCTTGGCGCTGATTTCAGCGCGTGAACTTCGGGAAAAAAAAAAAAGTTTCCAATCCGGCTATAGGATCGAGCTAGACTTTTTTCGCGGTTGTGGAATCAAATGCCTCACCCTAGAGAACCTAAATTTGAAGAAGTGGACCATTAGAGAGTTTTTCCAAGAATCACTTGTCATAGGCCTCATAGTAGCACTTGTTTAGAGTGAAATCTTTGAATTCCATCGAAAATCTCGTAATGCGACCTACGTGCGAAACAAGAAGGGGAGCGACACGAAAGGTACATAGGAAGTTAGGGTGGATAGGTTAGGCGATGGTAGGATCAATTACGTTGCGTTTCCCCAACCGTTAATATATGTTTTTGGATTTGTGACATTAGGAGCCTTGCTTTGGCGCTGATTTCAGCGTGAACTCAAAACAAAAAGAAGTTTCCAATCCGGCTATAGGATCGAGCTAGACTTTTTCCGCGGTTGTGGAATCAAATGCCTCACCCTAGAGAACCTAAATTTGAAGAAGTGGACCATTAGAGTTTTTCCAAGAATCACTTGTCATAGGCCTCATAGTAGCACTTGTTTAGAGTGAAATCTTTGAATTCCATCGAAAATCTACGCAGTATCGACCCGTGTTACCGAAACAAGAAGGGAGCGACACGAAAGGTACATAGGAAGTTAGGGTGGATAGGTTAGGCGATGGTAGGATCAATTACGTTGCGTTCCCCAACCGTTAATATATGTTTTTGGTTTGTGACATTAGGCATTTCTTTGGCGCTGATTTCAGCGTGAACTCAAAACAAAAAAAAGTTTCCAATCCGGCTATAGGATCGAGCTAGACTTTTTCGCGGTTGTGGAATCAAATGCCTCACCCTAGAGAACCTAAATTTGAAGAAGTGGACCATTAGAGAGTTTTTCCAAGAATCACTTGTCATAGGCCTCATAGTAGCACTTGTTTAGAGTGAAATCTTTGAATTCCATCGAAAATCTACGTAATTCGACCTACGTGCGAAACAAGAAGGGAGCGACACGAAAGATACATAGGAAGTTAGGGTGGATAGGTTAGGCGATGGTAGGATCAATTACGTTGCGTTCCCCAACCGTTAGTATATGTTTTTGGTTTGTGACATTAGGACGCTTTGGCTGATTTCAGCGTGAACTTCAAAACAAAAGAAGTTTCCAATCCGGCTATAGGATCGAGCTAGACTTTTTCGCGGTTGTGGAATCAAATGCCTCACCCTAGAGAACCTAAATTTGAACAAGTGGACCATTAGAGAGTTTTTCCAAGAATCACTTGTCATAGGCCTCATAGTAGCACTTGTTTAGAGTGAAATCTTTGAATTCCATCGAAAATCTCTATGTAATGGACCTACGTGCAGAAACAAGAAGGGAGCGACACGAAAGATACATAGGAAGTTAGGGTGGATAGGTTAGGCGATGGTAGGATCAATTACGTTGCGTTCCCCAACCGTTAATATATGTTTTTGGTTGTGACATTAGGGTACTTCTTTGGCGCTGATTTCAAGCTTGAACTTCAAAACAAACAAAAAAAGTTTCCAATCCGGCTATAGGATCGAGCTAGACTTTTTTCACGGTTGTGGAATCAAATGCCTCACCCTAGAGAACCTAAATTTGAAGAAGTGGACCATTAGAGTTTTTTCCAAGAATCACTTGTCATAGGCCTCATAGTAGCACTTGTTTAGAGTGAAATCTTTGAATTCCATCGAAAATCTCTAATGCGACCTACGTACCAGAAACAAGAAGGGAGCGACACGAAAGGTACATAGGAAGTTAGGGTGGATAGGTTAGGCGATGGTAGGATCAATTACGTTCGTTCCCCAACCGTTAATATATGTTTTTTGGATTTGTGACATTAGGGGCTCTTGGCTGATTTCAGCGTGAACTCAAAACAAAAAAAAAGTTTCCAATCCGGCTATAGGATCGAGCTAGACTTTTTTTCGCGGTTGTGGAATCAAATGCCTCACCCTAGAGAACCTAAATTTGAACAAGTGGACCATTAGAGAGTTTTTTCCAAGAATCACTTGTCATAGGCCTCATAGTAGCACTTGTTTAGAGTGAAATCTTTGAATTCCATCGAAAATCTACGTAATGCGACCTACGTGTGCGAAACAAGAAGGGGCGACACGAAAAGGTACATAGGAAGTTAGGGTGGATAGGTTAGGCGATGGTAGGATCAATTACGTTGCGTTCCCCAACCCGTTAATATATGTTTTTAGTTTGTGACATTTAGGGCTTTGGGCTGATTTCAGCGTGAACTCAAGAACAAAAGAAGTTTCCAATCCGGCTATAGGATCGAGCTAGACTTTTTCACGGTTGTGGAATCAAATGCCTCACCCTAGAGAACCTAAATTTGAAGAAGTGGACCATTAGAGTTTTTCCAAGAATCACTTGTCATAGGCCTCATAGTAGCACTTGTTTAGAGTGAAATCTTTGAATTCCATCGAAAATCTACGTAATGCGACCTACGTGCGAAACAAGAAGGGAGCGACACGAAAGGTACATAGGAAGTTAGGGTGGATAGGTTAGGCGATGGTAGGATCAATTACGTTGCGTTCCCCAACCGTTAATATATGTTTTTAGTTGTGACATTAGGCGCTGTTGGCGCTGATTTCAGCGTGAACTCGAAAACAAAAAAGTTTCCAATCCGGCTATAGGATCGAGCTAGACTTTTTCACGGTTGTGGAATCAAATGCCTCACCCTAGAGAACCTAAATTTGAAGAAGTGGACCATTAGAGTTTTTTCCAAGAATCACTTGTCATAGGCCTCATAGTAGCACTTGTTTAGAGTGAAATCTTTGAATTCCATGAAAATCTCTGTAATCGACCTACGTCTGCGAAACAAGAAGGGAGCGACACGAAAGATACATAGGAAGTTAGGGTGGATAGGTTAGGCGATGGTAGGATCAATTACGTTGCGTTCCCCAACCGTTAGTATATGTTTTTGGTTGTGACATTAGGCCTTCTTGGCGCTGATTTCAGCGTGAACTCAAAACAAAAAGAAGTTTCCAATCCGGCTATAGGATCGAGCTAGACTTTTTCACGGTTGTGGAATCAAATGCCTCACCCTAGAGAACCTAAATTTGAAGAAGTGGACCATTAGAGTTTTTCCAAGAATCACTTGTCATAGGCCTCATAGTAGCACTTGTTTAGAGTGAAATCTTTGAATTCCATGAAAATCTACGTAATGCGACCTACGTACCAGAAACAAGAAGGGAGCGACACGAAAGGTACATAGGAAGTTAGGGTGGATAGGTTAGGCGATGGTAGGATCAATTACGTTCGTTCCCCAACCGTTAATATATGTTTTTTGGTTGTGACATTTAGGCTTTCTTTGGGCTGATTTCAGCGTGAACTCAAAACAAAAAAAGTTTCCAATCCGGCTATAGGATCGAGCTAGACTTTTTTCGCGGTTGTGGAATCAAATGCCTCACCCTAGAGAACCTAAATTTGAAGAAGTGGACCATTAGAGAGTTTTTCCAAGAATCACTTGTCATAGGCCTCATAGTAGCACTTGTTTAGAGTGAAATCTTTGAATTCCATGAAAATCTCGTAATGGACCTACGTCTGCGAAACAAGAAGGGGAGCGACCACGAAAGATACATAGGAAGTTAGGGTGGATAGGTTAGGCGATGGTAGGATCAATTACGTTGCGTTCCCCAACCGTTAATATATGTTTTTTGGTTGTGACATTTAGGCTTCTTTGGCGCTGATTTCAGCGTGAACTCGAACAAAAAGAAGTTTCCAATCCGGCTATAGGATCGAGCTAGACTTTTTCGCGGTTGTGGAATCAAATGCCTCACCCTAGAGAACCTAAATTTGAACAAGTGGACCATTAGAGAGTTTTTCCAAGAATCACTTGTCATAGGCCTCATAGTAGCACTTGTTTAGAGTGAAATCTTTGAATTCCATCAAAAATCTACGTAATGTCGACCTACGTGCGAAAAACAAGAAGGGGAGCGACACGAAAGATACATAGGAAGTTAGGGTGGATAGGTTAGGCGATGGTAGGATCAATTACGTTGCGTTCCCCAACCCGTTAGTATATGTTTTTTGGTTGTGACATTAGAGGCTTCTTTGGCGCTGATTTCAGCGTGAACTCGAGAAACAAAAGAAGTTTCCAATCCGGCTATAGGATCGAGCTAGACTTTTTCACGGTTGTGGAATCAAATGCCTCACCCTAGAGAACCTAAATTTGAACAAGTGGACCATTAGAGAGTTTTTCCAAGAATCACTTGTCATAGGCCTCATAGTAGCACTTGTTTAGAGTGAAATCTTTGAATTCCATCAAAAATCTACGTGTAATGCGACCTACGTCTTAGAAACAAGAAGGGAGCGACACGAAAGGTACATAGGAAGTTAGGGTGGATAGGTTAGGCGATGGTAGGATCAATTACGTTGCGTTCCCCAACCCGTTAATATATGTTTTGGATTTGTGACATTAGAGGCACTTTGGCGCTGATTTCAGCGTGAACTCAAGAACAAAAAAAGTTTCCAATCCGGCTATAGGATCGAGCTAGACTTTTTCGCGGTTGTGGAATCAAATGCCTCACCCTAGAGAACCTAAATTTGAACAAGTGGACCATTAGAGAGTTTTTTCCAAGAATCACTTGTCATAGGCCTCATAGTAGCACTTGTTTAGAGTGAAATCTTTGAATTCCATCGAAAATCTACGTAATCGACCTACGTCTGCGAAACAAGAAGGGAGCGACACGAAAGATACATAGGAAGTTAGGGTGGATAGGTTAGGCGATGGTAGGATCAATTACGTTCGTTCCCCAACCGTTAATATATGTTTTTGATTTGTGACATTAGGAGCTGCTTTGGCGCTGATTTCAGCGTGAACTTCGAGAACAAAAGAAGTTTCCAATCCGGCTATAGGATCGAGCTAGACTTTTTCACGGTTGTGGAATCAAATGCCTCACCCTAGAGAACCTAAATTTGAAGAAGTGGACCATTAGAGAGTTTTTCCAAGAATCACTTGTCATAGGCCTCATAGTAGCACTTGTTTAGAGTGAAATCTTTGAATTCCCGAAAATCTCGTAATCGACCTACGTGCGAAACAAGAAGGGAGCGACACGAAAGGTACATAGGAAGTTAGGGTGGATAGGTTAGGCGATGGTAGGATCAATTACGTTGCGTTCCCCAACCGTTAATATATGTTTTTGGTTGTGACATTAGGGGCTGTTGGCGCTGATTTCAGCGTGAACTCAAAACAAAAGAAGTTTCCAATCCGGCTATAGGATCGAGCTAGACTTTTTCACGGTTGTGGAATCAAATGCCTCACCCTAGAGAACCTAAATTTGAACAAGTGGACCATTAGAGTTTTTCCAAGAATCACTTGTCATAGGCCTCATAGTAGCACTTGTTTAGAGTGAAATCTTTGAATTCCATCGAAAATCTACGTAATCGACCTACGTGCGAAACAAGAAGGGAGCGACCACGAAAGATACATAGGAAGTTAGGGTGGATAGGTTAGGCGATGGTAGGATCAATTACGTTGCGTTCCCCAACCGTTAGTATATATGTTTTTGGTTGTGACATTAGGCCTTTCTTTGGCGCTGATTTTGTAGCGAACTCAAAACAAAAAAAAGTTTCCAATCCGGCTATAGGATCGAGCTAGACTTTTTCACGGTTGTGGAATCAAATGCCTCACCCTAGAGAACCTAAATTTGAAGAAGTGGACCATTAGAGTTTTTCCAAGAATCACTTGTCATAGGCCTCATAGTAGCACTTGTTTAGAGTGAAATCTTTGAATTCCATCGAAAATCTCTATAATGCGACCTACGTGCAGAAACAAGAAGGGAGCGACACGAAAGGTACATAGGAAGTTAGGGTGGATAGGTTAGGCGATGGTAGGATCAATTACGTTGCGTTCCCCAACCGTTAGTATATGTTTTTAGTTTGTGACATTAGGCAGCTTTCTTTGGCTGATTTCAGCGTGAACTTCAAAACAAAAAAGTTTCCAATCCGGCTATAGGATCGAGCTAGACTTTTTCGCGGTTGTGGAATCAAATGCCTCACCCTAGAGAACCTAAATTTGAAGAAGTGGACCATTAGAGAGTTTTTCCAAGAATCACTTGTCATAGGCCTCATAGTAGCACTTGTTTAGAGTGAAATCTTTGAATTCCATCGAAAATCTACTGTAATGTCGACCTACGTGCGAAACAAGAAGGGAGCGACACGAAAGATACATAGGAAGTTAGGGTGGATAGGTTAGGCGATGGTAGGATCAATTACGTTGCGTTCCCCAACCGTTAGTATATGTTTTTGGTTGTGACATTAGGCGCTTTGGCGCTGATTTCAGCGTGAACTCAAAACAAAAGAAGTTTCCAATCCGGCTATAGGATCGAGCTAGACTTTTTCGCGGTTGTGGAATCAAATGCCTCACCCTAGAGAACCTAAATTTGAAGAAGTGGACCATTAGAGTTTTTTTCCAAGAATCACTTGTCATAGGCCTCATAGTAGCACTTGTTTAGAGTGAAATCTTTGAATTCCATCGAAAATCTACGTAATCGACCTACGTCTGCGAAACAAGAAGGGAGCGACACGAAAGGTACATAGGAAGTTAGGGTGGATAGGTTAGGCGATGGTAGGATCAATTACGTTCGTTCCCCAACCGTTAATATATGTTTTTTAGTTTGTGACATTAGGCGCTTGCTTTGGCGCTGATTTCAGCGTGAACTTCGAGAACAAAAAAGAAGTTTCCAATCCGGCTATAGGATAGAGCTAGACTTTTTTCGGTTGTGGAATCAAATGCCTCACCCTAGAGAACCTAAATTTGAACAAGTGGACCATTAGAGAGTTTTTCCAAGAATCACTTGTCATAGGCCTCATAGTAGCACTTGTTTAGAGTGAAATCTTTGAATTCCATCGAAAATCTACGTAATGCGACCTACGTGCAGAAACAAGAAAGGGAGCGACACGAAAGATACATAGGAAGTTAGGGTGGATAGGTTAGGCGATGGTAGGATCAATTACGTTTGCGTTCCCCAACCCGTTAATATATGTTTTTAGATTTGTGACATTAGGCGCTGCTTTGGCGCTGATTTCAGCGTGAACTCAAAACAAAGAGAAGTTTCCAATCCGGCTATAGGATCGAGCTAGACTTTTTCACGGTTGTGGAATCAAATGCCTCACCCTAGAGAACCTAAATTTGAAGAAGTGGACCATTAGAGAGTTTTTCAAGAATCACTTGTCATAGGCCTCATAGTAGCACTTGTTTAGAGTGAAATCTTTGAATTCCATGAAAATCTACGTAATGCGACCTACGTGCGAAACAAGAAGGGAGCGACACGAAAGATACATAGGAAGTTAGGGTGGATAGGTTAGGCGATGGTAGGATCAATTACGTTCGTTCCCCAACCGTTAATATATGTTTTTGGTTTGTGACATTAGGGCCTTTGGCTGATTTCAGCGTGAACTCAAAAAAAAGAAAAAGTTTCCAATCCGGCTATAGGATCGAGCTAGACTTTTTTCACGGTTGTGGAATCAAATGCCTCACCCTAGAGAACCTAAATTTGAAGAAGTGGACCATTAGAGAGTTTTTCCAAGAATCACTTGTCATAGGCCTCATAGTAGCACTTGTTTTAGAGTGAAATCTTTGAATTCCATCAAAAATCTCGTAATCGACCTACGTCTGCGAAACAAGAAGGGGAGCGACACGAAAGATACATAGGAAGTTAGGGTGGATAGGTTAGGCGATGGTAGGATCAATTACGTTCGTTCCCCAACCGTTAATATATGTTTTTGTTTGTGACATTAGGCTTTCTTTGGCGCTGATTTCAGCGTGAACTTCGAAAAACAAAAGAAGTTTCCAATCCGGCTATAGGATCGAGCTAGACTTTTTCACGGTTGTGGAATCAAATGCCTCACCCTAGAGAACCTAAATTTGAACAAGTGGACCATTAGAGTTTTTTCAAGAATCACTTGTCATAGGCCTCATAGTAGCACTTGTTTAGAGTGAAATCTTTGAATTCCATCGAAAATCTACGTAATGCGACCTACGTGCGAAACAAGAAGGGAGCGACACGAAAGATACATAGGAAGTTAGGGTGGATAGGTTAGGCGATGGTAGGATCAATTACGTTCGTTCCCCAACCGTTAATATATGTTTTTAGTTTGTGACATTAGGCCTTCTTTGTTTGATTTCAGCGTGAACTCGGAACAAGAAAAAAGTTTCCAATCCGGCTATAGGATCGAGCTAGACTTTTTTCGCGGTTGTGGAATCAAATGCCTCACCCTAGAGAACCTAAATTTGAAGAAGTGGACCATTAGAGAGTTTTTCCAAGAATCACTTGTCATAGGCCTCATAGTAGCACTTGTTTAGAGTGAAATCTTTGAATTCCATCAAAAATCTCTAATGTCGACCTACGTGCCGAAACAAGAAGGGAGCGACACGAAAGATACATAGGAAGTTAGGGTGGATAGGTTAGGCGATGGTAGGATCAATTACGTTGCGTTCCCCAACCGTTAATATATGTTTTTGTTTGTGACATTAGGCCTTCTTTGGCGGCTGATTTCAAGCGTGAACTTCAAAACAAAGAGAAGTTTCCAATCCGGCTATAGGATCGAGCTAGACTTTTTCACGGTTGTGGAATCAAATGCCTCACCCTAGAGAACCTAAATTTGAAGAAGTGGACCATTAGAGAGTTTTTCCAAGAATCACTTGTCATAGGCCTCATAGTAGCACTTGTTTAGAGTGAAATCTTTGAATTCCATCAAAAATCTACGTAATGAGACCTACGTGCGAAACAAGAAGGGAGCGACACGAAAGGTACATAGGAAGTTAGGGTGGATAGGTTAGGCGATGGTAGGATCAATTACGTTGCGTTCCCCAACCGTTAATATATGTTTTTGGTTGTGACATTAAACGCTGCTTTGGCGCTGATTTCAGTAGTGAACTCAAAACAAAAAGAAGTTTCCAATCCGGCTATAGGATCGAGCTAGACTTTTTCGCGGTTGTGGAATCAAATGCCTCACCCTAGAGAACCTAAATTTGAAGAAGTGGACCATTAGAGTTTTTCCAAGAATCACTTGTCATAGGCCTCATAGTAGCACTTGTTTAGAGTGAAATCTTTGAATTCCATGAAAATCTCGTATGCGACCTACGTGCAAAACAAGAAGGGGAGCGACACGAAAGGTACATAGGAAGTTAGGGTGGATAGGTTAGGCGATGGTAGGATCAATTACGTTGCGTTCCCCAACCGTTAGTATATGTTTTTGGTTGTGACATTAGGGGCTTTCTTGGCGCTGATTTCAGCCGTGAACTCAAAACAAAAAAAAGTTTCCAATCCGGCTATAGGATCGAGCTAGACTTTTTTCGCGGTTGTGGAATCAAATGCCTCACCCTAGAGAACCTAAATTTGAAGAAGTGGACCATTAGAGAGTTTTTCCAAGAATCACTTGTCATAGGCCTCATAGTAGCACTTGTTTAGAGTGAAATCTTTGAATTCCATGAAAATCTCGTAATCGACCTACGTGCAGAAACAAGAAGGGGAGCGACACGAAAGATACATAGGAAGTTAGGGTGGATAGGTTAGGCGATGGTAGGATCAATTACGTTCGTTCCCCAACCGTTAATATATGTTTTTTGGTTTGTGACATTTAGGGCTTCTTTGGCGCTGATTTCAGCGTGAACTCAAAAACAAAGAGAAGTTTCCAATCCGGCTATAGGATCGAGCTAGACTTTTTCGCGGTTGTGGAATCAAATGCCTCACCCTAGAGAACCTAAATTTGAACAAGTGGACCATTAGAGAGTTTTTCCAAGAATCACTTGTCATAGGCCTCATAGTAGCACTTGTTTAGAGTGAAATCTTTGAATTCCATCGAAAATCTACGTAATGCGACCTACGTCTGCGAAACAAGAAGGGAGCGACACGAAAGGTACATAGGAAGTTAGGGTGGATAGGTTAGGCGATGGTAGGATCAATTACGTTGCGTTCCCCAACCGTTAATATATGTTTCTATTTGTGACATTAGGGCCTTTGTTGGCTGATTTCAGCGTGAACTCAAACAAAAAAAAGTTTCCAATCCGGCTATAGGATCGAGCTAGACTTTTTCGCGGTTGTGGAATCAAATGCCTCACCCTAGAGAACCTAAATTTGAACAAGTGGACCATTAGAGAGTTTTTCAAGAATCACTTGTCATAGGCCTCATAGTAGCACTTGTTTAGAGTGAAATCTTTGAATTCCATCAAAAAATCTACGTAATGCGACCTACGTCTGCGAAACAAGAAGGGAGCGACACGAAAGGTACATAGGAAGTTAGGGTGGATAGGTTAGGCGATGGTAGGATCAATTACGTTGCGTTCCCCAACCGTTAATATATGTTTTTAGATTTGTGACATTAGGGGCGCTGCTGGCTGATTTCAGTAGTGAACTCGGAAAAAAAGAAGTTTCCAATCCGGCTATAGGATCGAGCTAGACTTTTCGGTTGTGGAATCAAATGCCTCACCCTAGAGAACCTAAATTTGAACAAGTGGACCATTAGAGAGTTTTTCCAAGAATCACTTGTCATAGGCCTCATAGTAGCACTTGTTTAGAGTGAAATCTTTGAATTCCAAAAATACACGTAATGCGACCTACGTGCGAAACAAGAAGGGAGCGACACGAAAGATACATAGGAAGTTAGGGTGGATAGGTTAGGCGATGGTAGGATCAATTACGTTGCGTTCCCCAACCGTTAATATATGTTTTTAGTTTGTGACATTAGGGGCTGCTTTGGCGCTGATTTCAAGCGTGAACTTCAAAACAAAAGAAGTTTCCAATCCGGCTATAGGATCGAGCTAGACTTTTTTCGCGGTTGTGGAATCAAATGCCTCACCCTAGAGAACCTAAATTTGAACAAGTGGACCATTAGAGAGTTTTTCCAAGAATCACTTGTCATAGGCCTCATAGTAGCACTTGTTTAGAGTGAAATCTTTGAATTCCATGAAAATCTACGTAATGGACCTACGTGCGAAACAAGAAGGGGAGCGACACGAAAGGTACATAGGAAGTTAGGGTGGATAGGTTAGGCGATGGTAGGATCAATTACGTTCGTTCCCCAACCGTTAATATATGTTTTTGGATTTGTGACATTAGGCATCTTTGCTGGCTGATTTCAGCGTGAACTTCAAAACAAAAGTTTCCAATCCGGCTATAGGATCGAGCTAGACTTTTTCACGGTTGTGGAATCAAATGCCTCACCCTAGAGAACCTAAATTTGAAGAAAGTGGACCATTAGAGAGTTTTTCCAAGAATCACTTGTCATAGGCCTCATAGTAGCACTTGTTTAGAGTGAAATCTTTGAATTCCATCGAAAATCTACGTAATGCGACCTACGTCTGCGAAACAAGAAGGGAGCGACACGAAAGATACATAGGAAGTTAGGGTGGATAGGTTAGGCGATGGTAGGATCAATTACGTTGCGTTCCCCAACCGTTAGTATATGTTTTTAGTTTGTGACATTAGGGGCTTTGCTTGGCGCTGATTTCAAGCTTGTGAACTCAGAACAAAAGAAGTTTCCAATCCGGCTATAGGATCGAGCTAGACTTTTTCGCGGTTGTGGAATCAAATGCCTCACCCTAGAGAACCTAAATTTGAACAAGTGGACCATTAGAGAGTTTTTCCAAGAATCACTTGTCATAGGCCTCATAGTAGCACTTGTTTAGAGTGAAATCTTTGAATTCCATCAAAAATCTACGTAATCCGACCTACGTCCGAAACAAGAAGGGAGCGACACGAAAGATACATAGGAAGTTAGGGTGGATAGGTTAGGCGATGGTAGGATCAATTACGTTGCGTTCCCCAACCGTTAGTATATGTTTTTGGTTTGTGAC
Source organism: Hyparrhenia diplandra (assembly GCA_015847255.1). Classification (NCBI taxonomy): domain Eukaryota; kingdom Viridiplantae; phylum Streptophyta; class Magnoliopsida; order Poales; family Poaceae; genus Hyparrhenia; species Hyparrhenia diplandra. Next base: position 25,262 of record JADLZK010001269.1, read on the forward strand.
ATTAGGCCTTCTTTGGCGCTGATTTCAGCGTGAACTCAAAACAAAAAAAGTTTCCAATCCGGCTATAGGATCGAGCTAGACTTTTTCACGGTTGTGGAATCAAATGCCTCACCCTAGAGAACCTAAATTTGAACAAGTGGACCATTAGAGTTTTTCCAAGAATCACTTGTCATAGGCCTCATAGTAGCACTTGTTTAGAGTGAAATCTTTGAATTCCATCGAAAATCTACGTATGCGACCTACGTCTTGAAACAAGAAGGGAGCGACACGAAAGGTACATAGGAAGTTAGGGTGGATAGGTTAGGCGATGGTAGGATCAATTACGTTCGTTCCCCAACCGTTAATATATGTTTTTGGTTTGTGACATTAGGGCTTCTTTGGCTGATTTCAGCGTGAACTCGGAACAAAAAGAAGTTTCCAATCCGGCTATAGGATCGAGCTAGACTTTTTTTCGCGGTTGTGGAATCAAATGCCTCACCCTAGAGAACCTAAATTTGAACAAGTGGACCATTAGAGAGTTTTTCCAAGAATCACTTGTCATAGGCCTCATAGTAGCACTTGTTTAGAGTGAAATCTTTGAATTCCATCAAAAATCTAGGGTAATCGACCTACGTCGTAGAAACAACAAAGGGAGCGACACGAAAGGTACATAGGAAGTTAGGGTGGATAGGTTAGGCGATGGTAGGATCAATTACGTTGCGTTCCCCAACCGTTAATATATGTTTTTAGTTTGTGACATTAGGCGCTGCTTGGCGCTGATTTCGTAGTGAACTCAAAACAAAAAGAAGTTTCCAATCCGGCTATAGGATCGAGCTAGACTTTTTCACGGTTGTGGAATCAAATGCCTCACCCTAGAGAACCTAAATTTGAACAAGTGGACCATTAGAGAGTTTTTCAAGAATCACTTGTCATAGGCCTCATAGTAGCACTTGTTTAGAGTGAAATCTTTGAATTCCATCGAAAATCTACGTAATGCGACCTACGTGCGAAACAAGAAGGGAGCGACCACGAAAGGTACATAGGAAGTTAGGGTGGATAGGTTAGGCGATGGTAGGATCAATTACGTTGCGTTCCCCAACCCGTTAATATATGTTTTTAGTTTGTGACATTAGGGCGCTCTTGGCGCTGATTTCAGCGTGAACTCAAACAACAAAAAAGTTTCCAATCCGGCTATAGGATCGAGCTAGACTTTTTCGCGGTTGTGGAATCAAATGCCTCACCCTAGAGAACCTAAATTTGAACAAGTGGACCATTAGAGAGTTTTTCCAAGAATCACTTGTCATAGGCCTCATAGTAGCACTTGTTTAGAGTGAAATCTTTGAATTCCATCGAAAATCTCGTAATCGACCTACGTGCGAAACAAGAAGGGGAGCGACACGAAAGATACATAGGAAGTTAGGGTGGATAGGTTAGGCGATGGTAGGATCAATTACGTTCGTTCCCCAACCGTTAATATATGTTTTTGGTTGTGACATTAGGCCTTTGCTTGATTTGATTTCAGTAGTGAACTCAAAACAAAAGAAGTTTCCAATCCGGCTATAGGATCGAGCTAGACTTTTTCGCGGTTGTGGAATCAAATGCCTCACCCTAGAGAACCTAAATTTGAAGAAGTGGACCATTAGAGAGTTTTTTCCAAGAATCACTTGTCATAGGCCTCATAGTAGCACTTGTTTAGAGTGAAATCTTTGAATTCCATGAAAATCTACGTAATGCGACCTACGTCGAAACAAGAAGGGGAGCGACACGAAAGATACATAGGAAGTTAGGGTGGATAGGTTAGGCGATGGTAGGATCAATTACGTTCGTTCCCCAACCCGTTAGTATATGTTTTTGGTTGTGACATTAGGCAACTTCTTTGGTGCTGATTTCAGTAGTGAACTCGAAACAAAAAAGTTTCCAATCCGACTATAGGATCGAGCTAGACTTTTTCGCGGTTGTGGAATCAAATGCCTCACCCTAGAGAACCTAAATTTGAAGAAGTGGACCATTAGAGTTTTTCCAAGAATCACTTGTCATAGGCCTCATAGTAGCACTTGTTTAGAGTGAAATCTTTGAATTCCATCAAAAATCTACGTAATCGACCTACGTGCGAAACAAGAAGGGAGCGACACGAAAGGTACATAGGAAGTTAGGGTGGATAGGTTAGGCGATGGTAGGATCAATTACGTTCGTTCCCCAACCCGTTAATATATGTTTTTAGTTTGTGACATTAGGGTATGCTTGGCGCTGATTTGTAGCGAACTCAAAACAAAAAAAAGTTTCAATCCGGCTATAGGATCGAGCTAGACTTTTTCCGCGGTTGTGGAATCAAATGCCTCACCCTAGAGAACCTAAATTTGAACAAGTGGACCATTAGAGAGTTTTTCCAAGAATCACTTGTCATAGGCCTCATAGTAGCACTTGTTTAGAGTGAAATCTTTGAATTCCATCAAAAATCTACGTAATGACCTACGTCTTAGAAACAAGAAGGGGAGCGACACACGAAAGGTACATAGGAAGTTAGGGTGGATAGGTTAGGCGATGGTAGGATCAATTACGTTGCGTTCCCCAACCGTTAATATATGTTTTTAGTTTGTGACATTAGGGCTGCTTGCTGATTTTTAGCGAACTCAAAAAACAAAGAAGTTTCCAATCCGGCTATAGGATCGAGCTAGACTTTTTCGCGGTTGTGGAATCAAATGCCTCACCCTAGAGAACCTAAATTTGAACAAGTGGACCATTAGAGTTTTTTCCAAGAATCACTTGTCATAGGCCTCATAGTAGCACTTGTTTAGAGTGAAATCTTTGAATTCCATGAAAATCTCGTATGCGACCTCGTGCGAAACAAGAAGGGAGCGACCACGAAAGATACATAGGAAGTTAGGGTGGATAGGTTAGGCGATGGTAGGATCAATTACGTTGCGTTCCCCAACCGTTAATATATGTTTTGGTTTGTGACATTTAGGGGCTGCTTGGCGCTGATTTCAGCGTGAACTCAAACAAAAGAAGTTTCCAATCCGGCTATAGGATCGAGGCTAGACTTTTTCGCGGTTGTGGAATCAAATGCCTCACCCTAGAGAACCTAAATTTGAACAAGTGGACCATTAGAGAGTTTTTCCAAGAATCACTTGTCATAGGCCTCATAGTAGCACTTGTTTAGAGTGAAATCTTTGAATTCCATCAAAAATCTCTGTAATGGACCAGCGTCTGCGAAACAAGAAGGGGAGCGACACGAAAGGTACATAGGAAGTTAGGGTGGATAGGTTAGGCGATGGTAGGATCAATTACGTTGCGTTCCCCAACCGTTAGTATATGTTTCTAGTTGTGACATTAGGGGCTCTTTGGGCTGATTTCAGCGTGAACTCAAGAACAAAAGAAGTTTTCAATCCGGCTATAGGATAGAGCTAGACTTTTTCGTGGTTGTGGAATCAAATGCCTCACCCTAGAGAACCTAAATTTGAACAAGTGGACCATTAGAGTTTTTTCAAGAATCACTTGTCATAGGCCTCATAGTAGCACTTGTTTAGAGTGAAATCTTTGAATTCCATCGAAAATCTTATTAATGGACCTACGTCTTAGAAACAAG
>JADLZK010001270.1:0-91018 GCA_015847255.1 Hyparrhenia diplandra
AGATGATGAAGGTTGGCCTCCTGCTCCTTGATCTCCTCCCGAACTAACTTCTCCGATCTTGATATGATGCATGCATATGCAAGATCGATTAATACCAATGCATAGAAACATGCTTGTATATAAATAAGGTAGAATGATGGATGAATGCATTATGATGAATGATACTAATAAGTACATATCTCTTCTGTAGACACACAATTATCACTACACAAGAAACCCTAGTACTCTACATCAAGCAAACACCCTATTTCACTGATTCACTGAAAATGGCAGCTAGACATGCTGTTACTAAAACAGTCACACAGAGAGTTCTATAACTCCAAATGCAGCAAATAAATACTCGTTGGAAAGCTAACGAAAATATCTACAAAACATTCCATATCACCCCGACCTAATTCTGACATTAACAGCCTCGAAAATAGAGAAAACAGAGGCTCTGTTTTCCCACAAACTATAACTTACAACATCTACTATAAATCACTCAAGCATGCACTTCATCTAGAACCTTTCCAGCAAGTAAGACACATCATAATCTACCAAATAAACCTACTGGTCAAGCCAAAAGATAAATTAAAGCACATGAAATGACATTCCCTAAACAAACACTACACATGCACACCCTAAAATGCAAGGCTAGAATTATACTAGTTTAATAAAAACATGTAACCAGCAGACTAACCCCACTAACAGGTCCTTATTATCATAAGAACAAACAATAAAATTACCAATACACATTACCCTACTATAAACATGTATTTCTAGGGCAATTTTCATGCAACATAAATATGATAAATATGCAACCACCTTAGAAAATTCTACAAAAATTACCAGAGCATCCTACTGGTCTAACACGCCTACCATAAAAATTTCAGAGCAAGAACATGCATATACTGTCCTACACAAAAATGACATGCTAACATAAAAGCAAGGCATGAAAATACTTTGTACCATGAAAAACATGAGACTGCCTATTCATGAACATGAAATGCTTCATAACAGTAACAAATGCATGTACAAAAATTATCATGGCAAAAACCCCTAGTAATTATTTTTCTATGAATTTCCTAAGAAAGCATGGTAAATAGCACATAAATCAAAAATCACATTTCATCAACAGAACATAACATGTCTACTATTTTTCCTGCACTCTTCATCCAAAAACATGAACATTTCATATAGGCACCACTATTTTACCATGCACTAAAAATTAGATATGCATTTACCTAGAAACATGGCAATTAAAGCAATAAATCTAGATAAATATAAAAACTACCAGAAAATGCAAAATCATATTTTTTTATACTGTATATCTACTCACAAGGATCACAACAAAATTTGTCTCACTCAAATCCGAGCTAAAATGAGCATTCTACGAATTTTCTAAGACATGCATTGAAATCTGAAATCATAAAACAGAAAATAAAAGGCTGCTGACAGGTGGGACCCGCGTGTCATAGATACAGGGCAGGGAGCGGCGCTGCTCCGACGGATCTCGCCGGCGGTGGGGTTTTTCCGGCCAACCAAGTACATCAATCGAACCTACTCGACGAGATCTACAAGATGGTCGTCTTGGTTCGAGCTAAAACGGGGCCCTAGCATGGCCGGCGGCTAGCGGCGGCGCATGGCGGCGGCGGTGGTCGGCGTACTCGCCGTTTCCGGTGATGGCTGGTCAATCTAGCGTGCGCATGGGCTTCCTGGAATCGAGGCGACTCAGATCAACTACCTGGTCGAAAAAAACGGCGACATGAAGGTGCTCGACGGCGACACGCCGGTCGGCAGCGGTGGACGCGGCGGCGCGGGCGGCGTTCCGGCGAGCTGCGACGTGGAGCGACTCATCTGATGGGCGTCGAAGCTCCAGCAGGGCGAGACGGACCGGGTGCGCGTGAAAAGTGGCGCGGGGGTGGCCGGAGTTGGCCTGGCCGCGACGGTCCGAGAGCGGCGGCGCTCCGCGGGCGGCGGCGCTGCGGTGGTCCGGCCAATCGACGACGGCTGGGCTCGATTCAACCTGGGACACAGTAGGATACATTGAGGCGGACTTAGAACGTGAAGAATGGCAAGGAAACGGGGATGGGAACGACGGCGACGGGACTCGCCGTGGCGGCGGCCGTGCCGGCTGGATTTTCCGGCGAGCCGGAAAACTGGCCGATTGGCCCTCACCTTCCGTCCTAGGCGGTTTCCGGTGGGTCGGGGAGTTGGTTAGCAAGGCCGCGAGGCTGCTGGCGAGCTTGGGCGGGCGTTGGAGCGGTGGTGGTCGTGCTTTCGACGGTGGCGGGCGTCGGCAAAGGCGATGGCGGCGCCCTGGGTCGCTGCTGCTGCTGCGCTACGGCTTGGGAGAGAAGGGAAGCAGAGGGGAGTGGAGTGGGAGGCGCGGGACGCGGCTTCCCTTCCTCTTCCGCGGCGCGGGCGCGGGCGCCGAGGCGAGGGAGCGGGGGGCGCGCGACACGCGCCACACGGCGTCGGCGCGCGTGGTGACAAAGGGGCCGGCCGGGAAACAGAGACAGGGGAGAAAACAAGCATCTCTAAAGATCAAATCAAAAACCTAATTCAATCTGATTTCAACTTTTTGGCCAAGCTCCACTCAAAATCATGAAACAAGCATGTGGTGACTTTTGTTCTACATGAAATTATCTACACAAGTCATGAAGGATGCACACACATGCAAGGTCTCTAGCTAGGGCTTTTGAACAAAACAAAATAAATTACTTTCAAGGTCAAACTAAATCAAATCAAGTCAAACCACCATTATAAAATCTAATTAGGGAACATGACCAACATCAACCTTACTCTAACACATCCTATAAACATCACTAAGAATAAATAAACATTAAACAACTAATTATGCAAACATTTCATACATGAAATGACGAGGCAAAGCATGTCAAGCAATTTGAATAAAATTAAACATGCAAATGACCCCTATCATTTCATGTGCATAAATGCATGTGACTAGATGATGATTATGCTCATGAAATGAAGATGCTAATGACATGCTTAAAACTAGGGTGTTACAGGTCACCCAACAAACACGCCCTGAGAGGAGTGAAAGAGCTTCACCCATAAAAGGGTTTTGAAGAAAAAAGAGTGGACAATAAAAAGAAGCAAACAGCTCTGTGGCAAATAGTCAATCACTTCCGGTTAATAAAATAGATGGATTTGGGTGAAGAAACCTGGAAGCAAGATCAGCAAAACAAGTAAAAGACCCTAGAACCTGCACAAGTAACCCAATGCATTGAATAAATGAAACTCGGAGAAAGATACCCGGAGAGTTGAGAGAACCTGCTAAAAATTAGTCATGGGATGAATTACCGTAAATAATGTGTGATTTCGAAGTTCCTGATTGATTTTGGCTGCCGTTTTTTTTAGTGTACTGTGAGAAAGAATAAGCCGAAATAATCCGACTGAAAAATAAGCGATCCCGACTGGGATAGAAAAGCCCACTCTTATCGGCCCATAAGACGCATACAAAATCTGCGATTGGGCCCGGGGAAAGTGTTGGCTTCTTCTGTTTTCCTTTTTGGAAGGATGTTTTGTACGGAAGCGTAGATCGCCGACTCACGCTTCCCGCCCTCTCCCATTCCCCCTCCACTCGCCGCTCCCTTCACCCTCGCCGCCGCGAGCTGCTCGCGAAATCTAATCAACCCTAACTTCTCGAATCTAGCGGAGCCCTGCCCATGGATTCCTCGTTTCCGCAGCAAGTCCCGGCACGGAACCCCAGTGCCAACCTCTCCGTGGATGACATCACGGTCAAACTCCTCAGCGCGGCGTACTCGGGCGATCTCCCGCAAGTCAAGAGTGAGTCCCGCGAGACGCGACCCGCCATTTCGGTTTCACGCTCTGATCCTGGATCTGGGAGTCTTGGGATTCTGATGTTAGCTGCTTGTGCGGTGGATGGACTGGACGGACGGGTTTCTGAGGGTACTGAGTGATTTGTGCAGAGCTGGCCAAGCGGTTAGCCAAGACGGGGAAGAGCATGGAGGAGGCAGTGGCGGGGATCAAGTCCCCGTGGAATCGAGGTCACGGGCCCTTACACTTTGCAGCAGGGGCAGGGAAGCTGGAGATATGCAAGTTCCTGATCAAGGATCTCAAGGTCGATGTGGACACGACTGGTGGCATCGGTAAAATTTTGAGGCTGTTGAGCTGATTTATAAGCTGACTGATTTGTGCTGATTCAATAGTATTCTGTGAGAGAAAATAAGCTGAAATAAGAACATTTTCTCCACTTTGGTTGGCGTGTTTCGTTCACCCATTAGGGCATCCCAACAGGGTTGGCGAAATCGCCATCTGGTTTGTCATGGTGCGGAAACAACAAAAGTGGAAAATCATGGCGTACAAACCTTGGGCCTGTTTTATCAGTAGCTGTGTGATTTTAGCGATTTGTGGCATGCTAGTGAGATGCTTTTTGTGGTTCTCTCACCTCCATGTAAGAGAAAAAGTTGTTTCAGCTAGTGACTTTGATAGTTGTTGGGGAGCCCCCAACAAGCCATTTTGCGCTAGCGGTTTGGGGCTCATAGTCTTACGTGGAGGGGAGAGTGTGTTGAAAAATGAATCACTAGCGCTTGTTTCGTCGCTAGTCTCGCACAGGTTTCAGCGATTCTACAGTCTTTGCGGTCTCAGCCACTTCACATGCATTCAATTTTTTTTTTCTATTCTTTCTGGTGCCATGTCACGCTGGCGAAAGTGCCACTGTGGACGCTCTTATGCATGTAGTGTGCATTAATGATTGTGGTTGTGTCGTGTACCCAGGAAGGTATTTTAAGTCCTTGTGAGAAAAAAAATTTGTTGGGAGCAGGTTAGGGTGAGTGCTGGTACAAGCTGTGTATGCGAGCATATGGTAATTGCAAGTTTGCAACCACTGTTACGTCCTTTCCTCGGTATGTGTGATTTTGCAAATGTTAGATCTTGTGAAGGAAGGATGTTTTTCAGAGGCTGGTAATCACCAATACACCTCTCAGTTTCCACCAAAACATATGGGGGCAATATGCTATCATTAGCACTTTAGAGTTTATTTGATTATTCCCCAACCCAAGGGACTTGGAGAGGATTTAGTGGAATGTTATCCCCTGCAAGTCAAAATCCCCCTCAATCCCCTTCAATTGCCTCCAATCCCCTCGGGTTGGGGATTTGATTCACCGAACAAACCTTTAGTGTAGATTCCAAAGATACCCCACAGTTTTGTTTGTTTTGGTGCATACTCAAATGCTAAATTGCTTTCTTACAACTTTACCTAACTTAGATAAGTTATTCAAAAGTTTGTTTCTGTGGATATGCATAATGCATTATGGAAATTGGCAAGGTAGCATTCACACAATTAAGGGCTTGTGAGTGATTGATATTCCCTTTTATTTTTAATCTTCTTCCGTAATTCACTTGTAAAACAATGATCTAAGATCCATTTAGGATGCTAAGATTCTTGATTATATATTCTTTTTTCAGAGGCAAGGAAATCTGATAGTTGTGATGAACTGTTTTCATTTCTTATGCTGCTGCCAGGTGTGACACCCCTAATCCTTGCAATACAACATAGGTGCTCAGCAGTTATAAGGTTTCTTCTTGCTCATGATGCCGATCCAAGCAAAGCAGCCAACAATGGGGTTACTCCTCTTCATACTGCAGCAGCTCAAGGTTCTCTGTCTTTTTGAATATGTGTTTTAGATTTTATTTAGCTAGTTCTTTGAGCTTTATTTTAGGTTTAATATGAAAAATCTTTTCTGTGTCATGTAAACTTTTTTTTTTCAATTGTCAATATATTTCTTGCTGTAAATTTCAAGTCTTCTGCTTATTACATTGGATGCTCTTTGTAGCTATCTACCGACTGGGGTTGATAACAGGAACTGTTTAGTCAAATATGGGGCTTCTATATCTTTTCTCAAACACGAGGGGCTTCTATATTTAACCAATAGGAACAACTTCCATATGGTGGGTTCGTCATTCAGATACATTTTTTGAACTTGAGCACAACTCAGACTAGGCAAAACCTGTTTCAGTTGCTTGAACCTATATAGAGTGAGCAAGGCACTTGTCATAATGGTTCCAATCATGTAGACATTTACGATGAAGTCTGGAATGGATTTGCCAATAGAGGGCTATACTTGGGTGGACAGCAAGTATTTTTGTCTGGCTAGTTGGTGGTACATTGCTTGACTTAAAATTGTATTGACCATTTCTTCTTATCTAAGCTGGTAAGCTTAAACTGCCAATTTATTTACCCAGTTTGGTTGCTGCTTCTTCAAAACATGTTTGTAGTTCTCAGCATAGTTAATTTAACTATTAAGCTCTTGGCCACAAGTTTGCAATTTATTATTTATAGAAATTATATTTCATTGATCATTTATTATAGCATTGAAAGGTAATGACATAATATTTGTACTTTCCTTGTGTTTAGATGAATGTGAACTAGCAGAGTTATTGTTGTCCAAAGGAGCTTATGTTGACCCTGTGTGGGAGAAAAGAACTCCGTTATACATTGCTTGCCAACGTGGAAATGCTAGAATGATAGAACTATTGTTGCAGCATCAGGCAGATGTAATCTTTCTTTCCAGTTTAGTTTGCTCTTCTTACTGATATATGTTGTATTGATGCGATGTATTCTATACATGTTAAATGAAGCCAAGATTAAGTTTTTATTTTTACTGTATATTTGTAACCCTCCAGTTCTATGAACTTTGTCTGGTAATGGTCTTTTTCTTTTAATTCTAGTTTTACATGCTTGAACAAGCTGAATTAGGACTCTTATTTTATTAGCGAGCCCAATTTGAGGGTACTTCTAGTTCATGTGTCTCTTGTTAGTTGTATTTGATCTGATTCATGTCTGCCAGGTGCATGCTAAAACCATAACTCTCGATTGTATCTGATGGTTTTAATGTCAAATTTTCTTAAGAATACATTTTACCCTACATTTCTGTAACACATGGATTTTACAGTATTCTAGTTAGGAGAGAATATAGCAATTTTTAATTATGATGAGTTTTTTTTTTTTTTTTTTTTGTGGGTGGGTGGGGGGGGGAGTAGAAACAGTTCAAAGTTATTCTTTCAATAAATATTGAGTTGTACAAAAAACTATCTTCTGTTATCTTGGCTTTCTATATGTTCAAATTCAGTTTACGAAGAAAGTGGTTTTAATAAAGCTGCGGTCTAAACAACTCTATATGATCAGTCATCAGTCATGGTCAAACCGTATTATAGTTCAACCTATTGCTTCTGTGTTATGGACCTTATCTGTTGTCCTGATTTTTTCCTGCCTTGTAAATGGAAATGCTTACATGTCCATGGATACTGGGTAGTTAGTACACAAGTTACACATGTGTTAGCATGGATCGTAATCAGTTACATAGTATAGCCATGCAAACAACTGTGATGTTTGGGTGTTTATTTAGTCTATGCATTAGGGGTTTTGTTGATGAAAGCTAGATCTCAACTAAACATTGTCACATTACACACTGTGACTGTTATGCCCAATGATATGTTGAGAAAATGATAAGTAATGTGTTCTTTCTCTTTTTGTTCAGCCTAATGCACCAGATCTTTTAGTGCATACACCACTGAAAGCAGCAGTCTCTGTCCGTTCATTGAAAGGTGTGGAACTACTTATTAAGGTGCAATAACCACATGAATATCTTTTCAAGGAAACTGATCAATTTAGTTCTTTTATTCCTAGGATGAGCATTAGTTACAGTTTGTTTGATGTATTGTCCATATTCCATGTTGCAGGCTGGTGCTGATGTCAATGCTGGTCAGCCTGTAACTCCACTGATAGTAGCAGCAACTGCTGGCTTTACTGATTGTGTAAAGTGTTTGTTGAAAGCAGATGCTGATGCCAATATACCTGACAATGTGAGTTTTATCCTACTATTTGGCTTGTGGTTCTTTTTCTAATTAAAAAAAACAGTTGAACAATATGCTCATGAGCTTAACTAATGTGAAACTAATGAATTTAGTATTTGCCCACAACTGGTACATATTTTATAGGGTAAAATTCTCCACTTCGATATCATATGTCATCTCTTAACAAAATTTGAAAAGAAGAATTTTATGTCTTGCTGATACTGAAGTTGGCATGATTTTTTTTGAGCGAAAAATACAGCAGGGGAGGCCCCCACTGTGAGATTTTATTAAAAAACAAAAGCCAGAAACTGTACAGTCCAGCCAAGAGGCTGAGGGAGCCACTGGTCAGCTAAGAACTAAGAAAAGGAGTCTATACAAAGGAGGAAAACAGAGTGCTTGTCTTCAGACATTCTAAGAGCTTCAAGTCTAGCTAGTCTCATCCAAGAAGGAGCATTTCCAGGAGGAGAAAGAGGATCGTCCTCTGTCAAATATAAAGTTATTTTCGCTGCTTCCATATGTGCCAGGCAGAAATGATGAAGATAAAGTTGGCATGATCATGGTGTGAAAATGATAAAGTTGGCATGATCATGGTGTGAAAAAAAAGCAAAGGAACTGAAAGAATTTGGCCTACACTTCTTGCACATGTTCTTTAGACATGCCCAAAGATCAACGGAAATGATAATACATATACCCTATACCTTTCATTAGTGGAACTGTGCGCATCAGCCATCCTCTTTCTCGGTTGGGCAGGAAGGGCAATCACTCATTCTTAAAACCAGCATTGTTTAGTTGAGAGTCAAAGAATAGATCATAAAAGGGGGAGAGAGAGCTCTCCTTTTGAATGTGATTCCAAATCAGCACCTTTGTCTTGACATTTTTTGAAGAGTTGTTTGTGTGTAGTAGTCATTGGGCGTCTCTGGTACTACCTGTTGTGGAGGCCTGAGAGATTGACTAGGTTTTGTGATATTCCACTACATGCTAATACAAATACATAACCTGGAAAATCACATGTAATTCCTTGCACTCATTAAATATCTTAATTTTCTTGGAGTATAATGCTTTCCCACATTATAGAGATAGTAATCATTATGAGGAAACCACTTAAAAGATACTCATGGTGTGACAGGACGTCCTTGTTTTCCCCTATGCTCTCACGAGGTTGTTTGTAAAATGTCTCTGATATATCCTTGTTAACAGAATGGTAGAGTACCAGTAGAAATTGCTGCAATCAAAGGATGGCAGGAATGTGTTGAGATTCTTCTCCCTGTCACAACACCTTTGGCTACAGTTGCAGACTGGAGCGTCCACGGAATTACTGAACATGCCAAATTTTCAAGACCAAACCTGCAAGTATGGGGAAAATATTGCTAAAGAATTGATGCCATATCCCTTGTTCGATTTGTTTTCCATTCCATCATAGATCCATCTGTCTATCTGACTTTCAGTTGTCCATGTTATTTAGGACCCTCTTCTTCATGAGGACGATAAACCTGATTTTGAGGCAAATGGTGATGCCGCATTCTCGGACAGGGATTATGCTCATGCATTGAATCTCTATACTAAGGTTAATTCTTTTCTCAGATGATGGAATAAAGTTTAATTATTGCACTATTCATTCCGTTAAATTAAGTTGTACTTCTCTTTCAACTCATCTTCTGACTTCCATTTAGTCATTGCCTTTTATTTTATGGGTTTAATGTTGAAGTTCCAAGGACACAAATATGGTCATATATCCTCTAGAAAACTGGTGATCTAGTTATCGAACTTTCATCAACCACTTTCTGAGTCCCTTCTTTCGTGAAGATTCTCAATCTGAACTTGGTTAGAAGGATCCTTATGAATTAGATGGCTGCCATTTTTGTCAATGTTTGAATGTTTAAAGATTAAAACTGTCAAGTATATTTTCATATATTATGATTGGCTATAAGTAGTGCCGTTTATGGATTATATTGACCTTCAGTTTAATGGTTAATAACACTTGGTGGCTACAGGCAGTGGAGACTGACCCTGGTAATTCAACCTTGTATGCGAAGAGGAGCCTTTGCTCATTGAATACTGGTGACAAAAGCAATGCTCTGGATGATGCTGATACCTATAAAGGTATGAAGCCAGACTTATCAAAGTCTTGTTATTCTCAAGGAGCAGCTCTGATACTGGTGAAGGTGAGGTGTGCTAGGCTACTCAGTAGCAACGACATTTGATTTTCCATATTCTCCGTCACATCACATGGTCATATATTTGCACTTTTGTGTTTAGGAGTATGACAGGGCCTGTGAAGTACTCATGTCTGGTTTGCACTTGGATTTTGATAGCAAAAAACCTGACACAACATCTAGGTAACCTCTGTTGTATTTGGTTTAATCACTGAGAAAATTCTCTATTTGACACTAGAAAAACTTGTTCCTTATTTGATACCGAAACTTAAAACTAAAATCATCCCTATCTATCACCTATTTCATCTTTTGTTCCCTATTTGAAAATTCCAAAGCGAAAATACTATCTTGGGCCTCCTATGTGTTTTTTTCAGGTGTGCTGTGTCTAGGCATACTGTGAAAAAACATCTGCAAATAAATAAAAGAGAGAAAAAATTTGCAGCAACAAGACCACATGTCTAAAAAAGTTTAAAAACACAGGAGGGGCAAGATGGTCTTTTCGCCTTGGACTTAAAGCCGTTACGGCCAAAAAGTAATGGAAATGTCAAATAGGGAACAAAGGATGAAATAGTTTACAGATATGGAAGATTTTAAATTTTGGTGTCAAATAGGGAATTTTCTCTTAATCCTTTGGTTGGCAAGTCTGATATTCTTTCCTAGATAATTGAGATCTCTCCCAGCTTTTAGGGGCAGTTCTCCCTGTCCTTCCGAAAGAAAGAAAGTTCATATTGCAGCTTTTAGAGAACTTACCCAAGCCGTGGAATCAGCATGTAAACAAACTGTTTTCTACCTATTAATACAATGAAATTTGTTCTAATTGTTGGAGAGAAAAAAGTACTCCATCCAAAAAATGATGCAGCTATGGAATTTGTGCAAGTTTGACCAAGTTTATAATGAATAGTATTAACATTTATGTCTTCAACTAGGTTTACTACGAGAATTTGTTTCATAATTAATTTAATGATACTCATTGTGTATCATAAATGCTAATACTTTTTTATATTACTTTGGTCATACTTTGTGTAAACCAAATATTGCCTTGTCTTCAAATCCATAAATTTTTGTACTTCACCCGTATCTTGACAAATCCTTAGAGAAGCAAAACACAATTGATTTATGGCTGTATTTCTTAAATTTGTTCTCATTTGGTTTAGAGAATTGTGACTACACAGGAAGCTTGTCCCAATATGTGTTCTTAAAGAAAAGCTCTCAAGAACTTATATGTTCACATTGTACTGGGCTGTCATGATTCTAAAGTAAAATAATGTGTAACCATATTTGTAGTGGGGACCATCAGTGAAGAAAGGTTGCTATGGCAAGAAAGATCGGAGCTCGTTACTGCTGCACAGGCACTCGGACAGGATATACTGACAGATCAAGCATCCATTCGAGAGTTAGGGACCTAGGGTCGCTCATCTTTTGTTCTTTTGGACTGAGTGTTTTGGGACCTGTCCAGGTCTTGAAGATAACCGATGCTGCACGAGTGTGTTACACACCTGCACCTATACAAAACTGAAATTGGCCCAAATAGCGGGTCTTACACTTCTAAGATCAAAAGTGCTCGAAGTCTGAAGACCTAACCGAAAATGGTATCACGGGTTTTTGTCATTGTACCATTGTGTGTTACAGTGCTGCATGCCTGTCCTCAAAAATCAAAATCACTTCAAAACCTGTGTAATGTTGCATGAACTGTGTTCAAAGTTGTTTGATATCAAAAGACTTTGTTACTACCAATTGAATTTTCTCCTATGGACACCGCAAAAACCTCATGTTCAAATCTTTTTCTGGCTGTTAGTTAACATTAATAGAGTGTTTGGCTTAGGGAATCAACCTATTCTAGATAAGTTGATGTATCAAGACCTCAATCCTTAAATTTGGTGGAGTGACTATTCCTCGTGCTAGTAGTAATTATTAGCTTACGATGAATGAGGCAGTAAAGGATCAACTTATTATATTCCATAAAGCAAACCAAAAAACAAAGAGTAAGATGATGAACCCCTTCTTACTGAGATAACCTTGAAAAGGGAGGAAAGTTACTAGTTCAACAAGTTTATTTTGCAATGAAATTAAGTCAATTAGTCACTTATTCTTTGGGTGCTATATATGTAGCTAAAACTACCTGAAGATTGTTTTAGAGAGTCAAAGTTTACAATTACCCTAGGATTTTGAATCAATTGGCTCGCTTCTGGTTGGGCAACAAGAAAATTAAAGGACTAATGAGTTTAATGAGATTTGAGTATGTTTCATTGAAAATGATTATGTCAAACTCATGTTATTGCTCAAATAAAGAAAAGACAAACAAAATGATAAAGCAATAAAGACAAAGGAAAATGAATATGGTTTGGTCTCAATGATTGCTTGTTTGCATGAATACAAAGAGATTGATAGTTGACTCGTATTGAACTATTGATCAAGGTTGGACAATAAATGAAAATGATCGGTGGAGAAATGACAAGCCAAAGTGTATAAAGGTGAAGAGACATTGTCTTATGTATACGTGGTCTCATTATGTTGGTCTGCGTCTGCATTAATGTCGTTGAACTAAGCAACTTGACAAGCATAAGATGGATATATCAAAATGGAGATGTTTGTTGATGGATAACAAATGAAGTCTCAAATGTGAAGCTCGGTCAAGTTGTGCAATAGTAATTCAAATGATGTGGTTTCGTAACCACGACTTGTGACTAGTAATCAATGTGCATGACTTTGGTGATTAACGCTCAATGACACAAGTGGATTTATCCTACTTTGAACTTCAAATCCCTACATCCAGCAAGCCTACATTCATGTCACTGGGTGCGTTGCTGCTGTGTGATCATGGCAATAGCCTAGAAACCGTGCATGCTAGCTTTTGTAGATAGCAGGGATAGGGATAGGTTGAAACTCAATTGTTCGGCCCATCCTTAGGTCACCCGCCCCTTGACGTTTGTTGTACGTCAAGGGGAGGATGAGGCCCGCGAAGGCTAGCACATGAGACCGATTACTACTACATTTAAACACTTCTCAGACACGTCGTAACCTCCCTTCACAACCAAATTTAATTTCCATCTGTAAGCACTCGGCAAAGATGCTCGTAGCCATCAATTTCGGCTCCGGATAATCTTTTTTTCTGTGTTGGTTTACTAAGTGATTCGGCGGTGATACTCTTTTGATCCTTGCCACAATAGACGAATAGTGGTAGTGATACAATTTTTTCAGCGGTGTTTACACTATTTCAGCTGGGCCTTTATAGCTCAACACACAACATATACATATAGAAATCATTATATTCAAACATCATGTCCGCAAACAAGAGTACTTTTTACAATAACAATGGATGCTAATATGACAAGTTTGCCAACTAATGTTGCATAACAAAGGTACTGCTCTCTAGACTCACATAACAAAAACGATGTAGCTGGGTTCCTCATATGTGCCACTCCTTGCAAGGCAAGCTGTAATGAGTGCTTCATTCAGATTGGTAGTTAATGCATCATGGAACCCCTCTTATTCCTCCCTTAGCCAATGCAAGAAAAATGTTCAGAAGCACTCATACTTCACAACCTGCACAAAAAGTTGTGTAAATATTACATTGGTCATGAATGTTTGATCCAGTGTATATGAGTTTTAGATATACAATATTTATTTATTTTACCTAGTTAATTGAGCTCGATGGACTGTCTGTTGCTAAAAGTCCCTATTGCAATGAACTACCCGTTGCTAAAAGCTCTAACACGATCTCTGTTACTAAAAGTTGGGCCGTCGAATTGTCCATCGCTAAAAAACAGTCTATCGCTGTATATAGCAACAACAGTGGTTCATCGCTATATCCTTTATTAGCAACAGACTGTCCATCGTTGTACACCACTTTTAGCAATGGATTGTCCATCACTGTTTAAAGGTTGTGGTGTAGTGGCAGCAGAATTAATGTTATTCGACATCATTCCTTTAGTTATCAAGCCCAAATTAGCCTATATGTAGAATCAAAATAATTACTTACCTGATCAAAGAAATGTGGTGTCAACAAAATATTATTTAATGCTATACTAACTTCTCCGTAACAAAGGAACATAAGGAAATAGTGAGGTCCGCCATTCATGTATGTTCCTTCGTATGAGGCCTTGGAGCAATATGAGATCGACATCATGAACAGGGAAGGCCGGCAAGAAGGCCAGGGAGGGGTATTCACTAGTGCCGATGGTGAAGTTGTGTTTGCCTTTCCAGCTGCGATAGAAGAATCATCAAGAATCTGGGATAGCTCCTTACGGTACTCAGATTCTAAGATAAAGCGGTTTATTAATATATAGTTTTCTACCACCTCCATTCTAATTTATAGATTATTTTGGCATGTTTAAACTTTTATTATTGCATATATACCGTATACCTAGCTATAAAAGCCAAAACGATAGTAAACTGAAAAATTGTTTTTGTATTACACTTTAGAAAATATAAACAACGAGTCACAGGTTTTTCTTTTCTTTTTTGAGCGAATAACAACGCGTCGCAGGTGAGTAGAGTGCAGCGTAACACGCCGCCATAGCGCAACCACCGTCGGCCCATGGAAGGCGTTGTCACCTGGGCCGGTCCCGATCACTTGGGCTGCCAGCTGCCTTCTTATATACGGAACCACGGCACCGCCTTGCCTGACTCGCGCTTCCCGCTCTTTTTTCATTCCCCCGTCCATCCTCTCTCTCTCTCTCTCCGCCGCGAAGCTTCCAGAACCCCTCTCCTCTCCATGGCCTCCTCCTCCTCCTCCGCCTCCACCTCCGGGAGGCCTTCAACAGTGGAGCCGAGAGTCCGACCGCCCCGGCTCGAGCTCGGATTCGGAAACCCTATTGCTAGCCACAACCCCTCCCTCGAAGACAGGGTGGCCCTGCTCCTCCGCGCCGCGCACGACGGTTACGTCCCCAAAATCAAGAGTGAGCTCTCGAGATGGACACCGCGATTACGGTTTCTCTGCGCTCTGGATCATCTGTTGACTCCGGTTTTCTGCTTTTGCATTTGGTTCGGCGCGTTTTCCGGGGTCTGATCGAACGAATTGGTGCGGCCGGTTGGCGGTTGCTCTTGTTGTTGCATGTTGCGCAGCGCTGGCGAAGCGGCTGCAGGAGTATTCTGGGATGAGCGTGGACGACGCGGTGAGTTGGTCCCGGGCGGCCCCGTGGAGCAAGGGTCACGGGCCGCTGCACATGGCGGCGTGGGCTGGGAAGATTAAGGCGTGCAAGTACCTGATCAAGGATCTCGGGCTCGATGTCAACGCGACTGGCACCGATGGTGCGTATTCTTCTGTCTATTTTTGCTTTTGCATGACGTTCGTTGGGTCAGCGAGGAGGGATGGGATGGTTGGACCGTTGGATCATCATGTTTCTGAGCATGGGATGGGAGACTTTGATCTGATTTATATGGGATAGGTCGAGGGTTAAGTTTATTTGCTCGCTTTTTTTGTTATTACTGGAAACTGGCTATGGTAACTGACGTGAGTTCTGTCACAACATAGGTAATTAGGTATGCATGATAGTATATATGAAATTAATGTGGCCATATGCATGCATGTAACCAGTAATCCTGTCTTTCTTCCCAGTTTCTCGGAGTGCAATTTGTATTTTATTCAGAGTCTGCCTACGTTGTATTTCAGCAACCCCTCCCAATTTCCATTGACAATTACAAACCTGTGAGGTTGAAGGATGGTTTATGTGAAGATGTTATGTGATTTCAAGTGCATTGATGCAAATATGGTGGGTTCTCCACCCTTAATTATTATTATTATTTGTTTCTAGAATAGGGGACCTTTATGTGTTTGACAAAAACCTTTGCAAATAGTAGTGTTGTGAAATGAAATGCATGTTAACCCATGGATTTTGGAGAAAATAACTAGCTGGAAACTGACTATATATGGTGATGACTGCTCTGACGTCTAAGTCCTGACACAAGTTAGGTGCATGATAGCAGATGAAATGTGGTAATATGCACGTCAACAGTAATCTTGTCTTTCACAAGTATTTTGGAGTGCAACTGGGTACTTTATTCAGAGTTTGCCCAGGGCATAGTTTACCAATCTCTCCCAATTTCCATTGAGAAATATACAAACATGCGAGATTGGAGGGTCATTTACGTGGAGATGGTATGAGATTATTGGCAGTTCCTTTCACATTTGATGTGAACGGGATTCCCCCAGTCTTATAGTAGTTTGTTTCTGTATATAGTATAATAAAGAGGTAAACCTTTGTGTATGCTTGGCAAAATTTTGGCAAAGGGTTGGTTTATCCGTTTATGTGAAATGCATGGAGTTTTAAATAAAGTATTCCATTTTTTAAAAAAATGATATATATAAGGTAACGTTAACTGTGATGGCAGTGTGAGTCATGGATCTCGCTGTTTAGTTTAATCCAGTGGCGGACCTTGCCTCAGATTATTAGGAGGGAACAATGCCATAAGCAAGTGACTAATGAACTAATGATTCAAAAGCTGCTGTCTATACTAACTAGGCTCAAAAGATTTTGGGTTCGGCTACTGTAACAGTTTTCATTTATATTTGGTAATTATTGTCCCACCATGGACTAACTAGGCTCAAAAGATTCGTCTCGCACTTTCCAGCCAAACTGTGCAATTAGTTTTTTTGTCTACCTACATTTAATACTCCATGCGTGCGTCAAGAAATTCGATGTGACGGGTATTGAACACTTTTTGGGTTCACTTTTTGCCAACTAAACAGGCCCTAAAGAAGTACACAAACCAGGGGTGGGCCTTGGCCCTTTCTAGCCCTAAGAAAGCTCCACCCCTGTTTTGATCCTTATGCCTCTGTACAGGGAATACATGATACACCTCTGTACTACTATGTGTTTCTAATACATGTGACTTCATTTGGTTATAAGCAATAAATGTTGATCATTTTGATTGCCACTTGCCAGGTGCGACACCACTTTTTTTCGCAATACATGGTAGTGGATCTTTAGCTGTTGTGAGGCTTCTTCTCGATCATGATGCTTGTCCTAACAGAAGAGACATCTTTGGGAGTTATCCTCTCCACATTGCAGCAATTAGAGGTTCTCTTTACCCTTGAATATGCGAATTTTGGACTACCTTTTGCTCTTCTTTGAGCTTTACTATCATGCCAAGTGTGTTCTGTCTCTAATGTAAGGTAAATTTCAGGACTTAGTTTATTATTGCCTAATGCCTATTGGGCATACATTGTGTTCATCTAAAGATTTAAGTTGGTTACTAGAAGATATATAAGTCATTATAAACCACCACTGAATAAAGGCATTGGGGAAAAAAGGGGAGAGGGACATGGTGCTGTGTTGCACTGTTGCTTGACTTAAACATTGATTTTGGGGTTTGACCATGCCACTTCCTTGTTTGCTGGACACCTTAAACATTCACTTTGCGGTAAATAACCAGTTTGCCTAATGCTTTCTAAAATTGTTTTTGCTGTTAACATATGGTTACTTTGGGTATTTTAGTCATGAAACAGAAACACACCTCATTTAATATACCCATAAATGCAACATGACGTGATTATTTTCCCTTCTTTTGACCCAGGTTACTATGACATAGCAGAATTGTTATTGTCAAGAGGAGCTGTAGTTGATGTTCTGTGGGGATCTAAAAGTCCACTATATATTGCTGCCCAATATGGAAATGCAAGAATGGTGGAGTTACTGTTGCATCATGATGCAAATGTAATAGTTCTTTCTTACCAGCTCTAATTTGCTCTTCTTACCAATACATGATGTACAGGTTTAGTATTTAATAATAATAATTTGTATCCATGATAAATAAACCAAAGAAATAACAGCTGGACTAATTTGTTTGGAAGTAGAATTGCTCGTGTCTGTCTTCTTCGCCATATTTCACTTCTTCCATCCAGTCTTGAGGGTTCTACTTAAAATCTTGTTTGTTGGCAGGCTCAAAATCTGATTGGATTTTGCATCTTTTGTTCTGTTACTGTTTAATTGAATGCCTATGTTCCATATGACGACTCATTGTAAAACAAGACCATATTGCATATTTTTCCTAACGGTCGTTTGAAACTCGGATCCCGTATTTCGGTCACTTTTCTAATCTTACATATTATGGCATGATTTATCCTGCCTTTGTTTGAGAAAAGAATTTTATGACATGGATTTTCAGTTCTTATACATTTAGGATAGCGGATGCAGTAAAAAACATCATTATCTATAACAAGCTTTCAATTATTCTATTGGTTACTTTTTGAGTTTCGTGGAAACAGGTAAAACTTTTTTGTAAGAAAACTATTTTCTGCTATTTTTGTTTTCCTCTGTAAAACAATTTCCTTTTTATTTTTTGCTTATGCTTTATATTCCAGATTCTGGATTAAAAAATCGATAAATAGTGAGATCCAAACGACCTCCAAGGATAGCCATGGTAAAGCCAGATTATACTGTAGTCCGTACGCCAGATTATATCGTAGTCTGTACGCCTATTTTCCTAACAATCGTTTGAAACTCCGGATCCCGTATTTCGGTCACTTTTCTAATCGTAATATTATTGCATGATTTATCCTGCACTGTTTGAGAACAGATTTTTATGACATGGATTTTCAGTTCTTATACATTTAGGATAGTGGATGCAGTAAAAAAACATCATTATCTATAACAAGCTTCAATTATTCTATTAGTTACTTTTTGAGTTTCGTGGAAACAGGTAAAAAAAAATCTTTGTAAGAAAACTATTTTCTGCTATTTTTTTTTCCTCTGTAAAACAATTTCCTTTTTTTTGCTTATGCTATATATTCCAGATTCTGGATTAAAAAAATCGATAAATAATGAGATCCAAACAACCTCCAAGGATAGCCATGGTAAAGCCAGATTATGCTTTAGTCTCTACGCTTATTCATGTTTCAGTGAGCATGGTGCATGGGTCCCTAATTTTGTTGTATCTGTTTTGAGGTTCAATTTGATTAGTGCATTGAGACAACATGCCAGACTCTGTTAATGAAGCTAGATTTTACCTAAAAATGAAGGGGGGCATTTGTGCCCAACGATATATATGAAAATTTTATTATAGGCACCAGCGTTTCCCATCTGCATGTTTATAAAGTAGTCAAATCAGATATGGTACTTTTGGTTAACTCTTCTATTTATTATTCTAAAATTTGTATTGGGCTGCTCTTGTTTTCTCCAGTATCCATGTCATTATCTTTGTACAAGTAATGTGTTATTTTTCTAATCTCCAGGCTAGAGATTCGGTATACACACCACTGAAAGCAGCAATCTCCGCTCGTTCATTGATAATCTTGGAATTACTTATCAAGGTGCAATGACTTGTCCTGTTAGAGTTGTTATTATTGATCCCCTACAAAGATTGTCATTCTAGGATGATCACAAGTTGAAGCTTTATAAGAAAAGCTTTGTTTAAGATTCTGTATCACATGTTTTTTATTTTGCAGGCTGGTGCGCTGTTAACATTGGTATGCCTGAAACTCCCGATAGCAGCTGCATTTGCCGGGTTTAATCGACTTCGTCAAGTGTTTGTTGAAAGCTGATGCAGATGCAAACATACCCGATGATGTCAGTTTTATCCTAACACTTAGCTTTCATTGTCACTTTTGAAGAGCTTATTTGTTGTCTATGAGTCTTTCTATCATACTTTCAAGTTTGACTATTATGAAACTTTCTTGTAATATCGTGTGTTTGCTAACAGTTTATCGTAAAATGCTGCACTTTAAAGTCTTATGTTATCTCTCTTTTTCTGAAAAAGGAAATAACAAAATTTGTAATGTTGTTGACACTGAAATTGTATTATCCCTCCCCTGGCACCATTCAGTACATCCTCTCACAATTGGGCCATAATTGGCAGAGATGGGAGATCATTTGTTCTTGAAACCATGATTCTTACGTAAGAACCCAATATTGGGGTTGGGAAAAGGGAGCCCTTTCCTTGTTCTCCTGACCTTGGTTTTGAGGTTTCAGAATGGTTTACTAACCTCTATAGCGCGATCCGTCATGGAGACCGACGATTGTATAGACTTTGCTAATTACTGTATTCTAGTACATACTTTTAACACAAACATGCCCTGGACAATTGCCTCTTATTCCTTACATACTCATTTCTGATCTTGAGTAAAATGGTTTTCCACATTTTTTATTCATTGTGGAACAGAAAAGCCAAACTGTAAACCCTGAACTCTTGTATATTTATTTGATAACGTTCTCCATGATATTCTTTTTTAAACAGAATGGCAGGGTTGCGGTAGAAATTGCTGCAATCCAAGGATGGCAAGAATGTGTCGAGGTTCTTTTCCCTGTCACGGCCCCTTTGGCTAGAGTTGCAGACTGGAGCATTGATGGATTATTTCAACATGCAAGATTTATGAGTTCCAAGCCACATGTATGGACAAAAACTTGTGGATTGCTAAAATCATGACATCATATGACTTTAGAACTTCTAGTTTCAGTTTATCATATATTTATTTTATTTGGCTTTTGGTTGTGCATGTTATTTAGCATCCTGTGCTCCACGAAGACAATGAACCTGATTATGAAGCAGAAGGGGATGACACATTCTGCAGAAGGGATTATTCTCATGCATTGACTCTCTATACTATGGTAAATTTTTGTATCACAAATCTCATTAGACATGAGAGGAACTTCTGTTTGCTGACAAAAACTCACTTTATGACTTAACACCTAGTAAAATGTAGCAGACCGTCCTGATCAATCAAATAAGTACTGTTAGGTTACCTTAACATATGGTCATTACCTTTTATTTTATTTTGATTTAATGAACATAACAATAGCATCCATATAAGTTCCAAGAAAGCAAAACTGGTAGTATATCCTTCAGCATGGGGTGATATCCTGCTGCCTTCTTGGCCTTCTTTGTTAAGGATTAACATGATCTTTGGTTTAGTAAACTTAAATCATTTAATGGATGCAGGCAATGGAAATTGACCCTGATAAATCAACCTTGTATGCAAAGAGGAGCCTTTGCTTTCTATACACGGGCTATGAAGGAGAGGCTTTGGAGGATGCTACTACCTACAAAGATATGCAACCAGATTTATCAGGAGCAGCCCTTATTCTGGTCAAGGTGGGGAGTGATACAAATAGCAACGACTTTTGATTTTCCATAATCTGTGTCATGTTCTAATGTTATTTATTCTCTCTGTTGTCTTTAGGAGTATGGCAGAACATGCCAAGCACTCTTGCCTGGCTTGAACTCGGATTTTTGAAGCAAACCAACTGACGTTCGGGTAATTTCCACTTGGTTGCATTTATTCTTTGATTGAATATATTTGCTAAAATAGATTGTTGGAATACAGTAGGATTTATGTCTTACAATACTTTATACTGTTCATATGGAAAGAAAGGAAGTTTGTGACATATTACTTTATTAGTACCCTAATATGTAGTGTTTATACTTTTAGCCCAATTTTGAAAATCTCTGTGTTTCCAATTATATTAGGAGAAATAGCTAATCATGAAGTTAACACTTAATAGAGTTTGTCTGGGAGCTTGACTTGCGCTAGTTTCCACCATATTTGCAGGGAAGGACCATCCGTGAAGAAAGGTGTTAGTGTATAGGCAAGAAAGAAGGTTGAGAAAGAAGGTTGTTACTGCACAGGAAAAACAGAGGTTCCTAGCTGTTACTCCTTACACGTATTATTCGTATAGTCGTATAGTATTACTGCACAGGCAAGAACACAGATTCTTAGTTCTTAGCTGTTGATACGATTAGGCAATACAGTGGCACAAACAAGATAATGACAGATGAGCATCCGTCCAAAAACCTGTGGGAGGTGTTGTGTTTTTGTTGGATCCTGCTTTTTCTCCACCGCGGAACGCGAACTTGTTCATATTTTGAACGGCAGTTGCGTGTTATATACGTGTTTGATGTACATGTACTGAGCTGTAAATGTGGTCCGCTGGGTCCACCATTTTGTCATGATCAAACAGTTCTTGAAAGCACGAGATCCTTAAACCAGATGATAGTGGTAATACTGATATTGTGAGTTTTGGTATAGTAATTGTTATGATAACCTGGCGATCATCGTATTGATCGTAGAGACATTTTTTTTTTATAAAAATATAAAAGCCTAGGGAGAGCGATGTGAGAGGGCCCATGTTATCGCTTCCTCTTTGGTTAAGTCACTGCAGGTGCCACTGAGGTCCAATTGCAAGAAGAGGAGCCAACTGTTGATTCATTCGATGTTAGAAGGCACAAGCATGAATGTTATCGGTCGGGATATGTGATGTGGATTAATATTGTAAAATATGGTGACCATTTTATATTAACGGAAATAGTCCTCAGGAGTGTCCCCAACGGTGTAAAATCTGCTAGCTAGGAGGAACATCTGGCCAATCACGAAGTTGAAGAATCTACCACGCTAGCGAGATGGGAAGAACTTAGCTCAGCTAGCGTTTTGGAGAGGCCGTTGAGGACGCCCTTAGAGCTTGTCGGGCGCCTTGGACGCGTGACTTTATGGGCTTGTACGCTACTGCCCACATCTGCTCGAACTCCCACTTGCTCCCTCCCAAAAATATCTCCCTACCCACCACCACCCTGTTGATGGTAGTTTGTAACCATTTTAAACCATCAACGAGGGTAAATCATTAATGAAACATGAAAACGGTGTAAATCAATCTAGCGAGGAAGGTACGTTATGTCGTAGGGGTCGAACGACCCCGACGGCTTTGCCGCTCCCTCTAGTATTCTATGAATTTTGGCCATTGTTTTTTTTTCAAAAGCGTGACTTTGCACATTATTCATTAAGTGGAATAAGGATGTTTTACAAACCCCATGAAGATGGCAGGAAGAGGCCACAATCGTTGCGCGGGGGGTGGGGGGTGGGGTGGGGTGGGGGGTTAAGCGGCATGTGTCCGCCAGCAATGCCAGTTGCCCAAAGCCTGCGCCAATCCAAGCGTTGGCCTCGTCCAAGATGCGGTGGAGGACCTGCAGAGCTGTGGCCGCTGAGGGAGGTTTGGGCCACAAGCCACCTAGTCAATCAGCGAGTCATCCTGTGTAGGGGTGATGGCATGAAGGCCCAGGCGGCTAAGAATGAGCGACCATACCTCCCGACTGCAGACACACGCACAGAGGAGACGATCCGTGATCTCGTCTGCTTGGTTGCACAAAGCACAAGCGACGTCCGCTTGTAGGTCGTGCCTCCTCCTACAGTCAGTCGTCCACAACCTGCCGTGCAGCACGATGAACCCTCAGCGACTTCCATCCGCCACCGGCCGCGACAATCGGGTCATGCGCATTCGATGCGCCCCGGCGACAGCTGGGCACTCCGACGCCCCGGATTCCCTTGTCGGATGGTCCCACGATGGTCAGATCCCGCTGTGACATCATCATCCCGGAGTCAACTTTAAGTACAAATCGTACGAACCCAAGAGAAGGACGCCCGAGGGCCTACACAAGGGGAGGAATCAGCGACTCACATGAGACCTCCCTCGCATCATGACCCCGCAGTAAGTTGCGCATGGACGTCCGCAACAAGCCATGACACGCGCATTAAATGCGCTCTGACACCAGATTCCCTTACATATGAGAGTCAAGTCCCCATGTGGTGCCGTCATCACTCTCAGTGACTGCCCCCCGGGCACAGTCCACGCCTTACCGTGCACTATCGCCAACGCTCCCCACCGACACGTCGCCTCAATCACCCATCACGAGGGGCCTCGGGCACTACTGTAGCCATGACGTGGTACTTTCAGACACTGTGGCCACCCCCTCGGTCATAGTACCGTCATTCCCAAAAGGATGTACCTTCAACCAAACAAGGGCCTCGACAGGTACGACCACCCTCGGTAAAGCCCGCTACCCCTTGGCGCAAGTCAAAAAGGCAACAGGAAAGCAAGAACACACTTTCCATGACGACCTTTGCCCATACCACGCCAATAAGTGACAATGTGAAGGGAAGTGACCTCCGGTGCCTTTGCCAGAACGCTTAGCTACGAAGGCAACCCATGAAACACATGTGACCGGACAACCCGCCCTTGGACTATAAAAGGGGGAGCCCGGGCGTAGCTCAAGGGGGGGGGGGGGGGAGGGAAGGCACGCTCACGCCTTAACTTCACACACTCTAGCTCCTCAATTCATCACTTACACACACGAATTCAGAGACTTGAGGCCTCGACTTCTCTCTCACCAAGCTTGTTTCCCCTACTATAAGCACCACCGGTGCGAGGGACACTTTGCCACACCCAAACTAGACTAGGGCCGGCGTTGGCCTGAACTAGTATACATCCTTGTGTCACTTGCATCACCATCTAAGATCAGGGAACACGCGACATATTACTAGTTGGTGTTAGAACGCCGGTTCAAAACACTGACACGTGCTTTGTTGTCTTTTAATGCAAGGACAGGCTATAGAGCCCCACTAATGCTTTGCTCGATTCGCTTGAACAAGTACATCTTCAGTAAACGTCTACCAGATAAGATTGCATTGTGATTCATGAGAACATAAAAGAGGAGAAAAATCTTCCACAAGAATCCAATGGGTGCCACCCGCGTCGCAGCGACAAGCAGAGGTGACATATCACCCTACACCACTGTAGATCTAGGGAGGAGACGCAAGGAGGGCCATTGTCGGAGAGGGCCGTAGTGCTGACGTCTCCTCCGTGCTTGCGCTGCCCTTGGCTACATCGAGGTCGATCGAGGACAAGGCTACCAAATGGTTGGTTGGAAGCTGGATCAATGTAGATGGAGGTCAAGCAGAGGTTGAGCCGCTCTTCTCCGTGCCACCCTTGGTGCATGGCATCATCACAAAGCTCTTCCTTATCCGAGCACCGCTACAACTAATATAACACCACAACACACATGCCCATGGACGTGTGCGCCGCCGCCATTGCCACTGGCACCTCTGTTGTGAACAGGAAGGAGAGGTGTCATGGGTTTGGAATCACGGGGAGAAGAGGTCCCACCTGCAAACGCTGTGATTTTGGAGTTGCCGGATCGCAGGGCTCGCGAACCTGATTCCCATCGCTGGCATGTCAGTGGCGACGTCGGCGCAAGGCGGTGATGGGCGTGGAATGGTGTGGAGGCGGTGTCAGGGTCGAGCGGGGAACGGTGAGGTTGACGTTTGTGGGGAGAGCAAGCGGTGGCATGGGAGATAGAGGGATGGAGAGCGTGATTGGAGGAGCCAGTGCGACGCACGATCGGACTGCGATTGGGAGGTTTTCCTTTTCTTTTTTGCTGGACCGAGATCAGAGGCGAACGAGGGCATGATTGGTGGGAAAGTGCATGGGTGGGGATTTTGCATGGATGACAGGCGGACAAACCAAAGCACTTGTCGCACCGAAAAAGAGTCTTAGTTTTGTTCTTTTTAGTTGCGGGAGATTTAAAAAAAAGGAAAAGGGCAAAGGGTAGAGACTAATTGAAGATCTCTAGTTTGGTTTTGGCTAATTAGTGACACCTAAGGACTAATCTCTCGATGCTAAGTGTTTGACTAGATTGGAGATTGGTCGTGCCGGAGTTTGTGCATTGTGATCATGAAGGATGGATCGAGGTGATCCAAAAGGTGATCAAGCATGCAACTCGGTGGAGTTTCGGAGATCAATTGTCCCCAAGGCAAAGGTATAACCATAGGGCTTTTGATTTCACACTCAAGACACCATAGAAGGTGTGAGTGGTTATAGGATCGATAAGCCGTACTATAAAGAGGGGAAACTTATCGTACATATCGGTCCTCATGTGCCTCTAGGTTCAAAATTCATATGCATGCATTCTAACCTAGAGAGCTAACTTCGCGCTTGGTAAAATATTTTGAAAATGCTAACATAGTGGTCGGGGTGCTCTTCGACGTGTTGGTAACATAAGACAAGTGACGGAAGTTGGAACAAAATCGATCCGACGCAAAATTGGAGACCACAGCGCAAAGTGACCTGCGCCTGACGCGGCCGGTGTGAAGCGCCTGGCGCGTCCGGCGCAGTGTTGAGGGGCTGGCGGGGCGACGCTGGCGTCCGGCGCCATGCCCGACGCGGGCTCGAGGAGTCCCAGCGTCCGGCGCACATGGCGAGGTGTCCGGCGCGGTGCGATTGCACGGCGCCGACGCTGCGCGCTGGCACGTCCGCGCGCCGGACGCGGTCCGATAAGCATGTCATAGGGGAGTCGCCCGGATCGGCGGCGCCGACGCGCGACGGCGCTTTGCGCTGGCGCGTCCGGCGACGTTGTGCCGCGCGGTGCCCGGTGCCGGTTGGCACGGCGCCTGGCGCGTCCGGCGCTGTGTATTTTTCGACGGGTTCGAGCATAACGGCTCTATTTTGAATGGGGGCCTATAAATATGTGTTTGGCCGGCCTTTGGGAGGTCTCTTGGTCATTCTTACACATTCTAACACCCTTTGTTTGCCATGCAAATATATGTTGATGATATCATCTTTGGATCAACAAATCAAGAGTATTGTGAAGAGTTTGCCAAGATGATGGCAAAAGAATTTGAGATGTCTATGCTTGGAGAGCTTACATACTTCCTTGGTCTTCAAATCAAGCAAATGAAGAATGGCACCTTCATTAGTCAAGGGAAGTACATTAGAGACATGATCAAGAAGTTTGGCATGCAAGATGCAAAGGGCATCAATACACCAATGGGTACCAATGGATCATTGGACAACGATGAAAGTGGCAATATGGTTGATCAAAGGTACTATAGGTCATTGATTGGAAGCTTACTCTATGTGACCGCTTCTAGGCCCGATGTGATGTTTAGTGTTGGCAAGTGTGCAAGATTTCAATCCTCACCTAGAGAGAGTCACCTCACCGCATCAAAGAGGATATTGAGGTACTTGAAGCACACACAAAATGTTGGGCTATGGTATCCCAAGGGGTCAAACTTTGTGCTTATTGGATATTCGGACTCGACTATGGGGATGCAAGGTTGATAGAAGAAGCACAAGTGGCACTTGTCAATTCCTTGGAAGATCTCTAGTATCTTGGTCCTCAAAGAAGCAAACCGGTGTGACACTTTCAACCGCCGAGGCCGAATACATTAGTGCCGGTAGTTGTTGTGCACAATTGCTATGGATGAGATCGACATTGAAGGATTATGGATTTGATTTCCATCATGTGCCTTTGTATTGTGACAATGAAAGTGCTTGCAAGATGACTCAAAACCCGGTCCAACATACAAGAACCAAGCACATTGACATAAGGCATCACTTCATAAGGGATCATCAACAAAAGGGTGACATTGCTATCCAACCTATTGGCACCGAAGATCAACTAGCCGATATCTTTACAAAGCCACTAGATGATAAGAGGTTTTGCAAGCTAAGGAATGAGTTGAATATCCTTGACTTCTCCAACATGAGTTGATTGCACCCCACTATCATGACATGCCCCTCCATCGAGCAAAGCCAAGGTAAAATTGTTTGGCATGGCATTCATGATATCTAAAGGACATGTTAGAACATATAGACATATAACTTGTGCCTTAGGAAGCATTCATGAAAAATAAAAGGATTTCAATATATGTATGCCATCACTATTGCTCTTTATGCTTGTTTGATCTAGTGATGACATATGATGACATATGACATGTTTATGGGCTTGCAATCTCAAGTGTTGAATTTGGCTATCTTTTCACACATATGCTTCAACATAGGCAAGATAATCCTTGTCATGAGGTGTGAAGAAGCTTGTCTTTGGTTCAAACCAAAATATATGTTTGACAAGTGATCCAAATTTGACCAAATTTGAGCACTATTCTCTCTTCCATAACACAACATGGTCATACCTTTTGTGGAAATTGTCGACAAAGGGGGAGAGATTAGTGCATGAAAGGTTTTGGAAAATTAAAAATTTCACATGTTTTTGAAAACCTCTCATGTGGTTCATGAGTTAACAAGTGGTTCACACAAGTAGGGGGAGCAAGCTCATAGACAATTTGTTGCATTTGATTGTGCACTAACATATGACTTGCTCATTGCACATGTATTTAAATTCTATATACATGCTTGTGTGATGTATGCTAGTTTTCTCAAGTTGCTTTACAAGTGGTTGATAACTAGCATGCATTGGAGCTAGCTAGATTTTCTAAATTCCGCTCTTAATTCAAGTACCTTTCTCATAATGTGATCTCACGTGGTACATTGAGTTTTGATGAAAATCTAGTTACCTTGATGCTTGTATGGTGAAAATGGCGCAACTCCGATTGGTATCACGCTTCAAAGGTCCATTTCTTTCACCTAAGCATCATTTTGGTAACATAGCTCACCCTAAATTTCAATATTCATACATGTATGCAATGCTTCGTTCCAAACTCGTGGCATACATGTAGGGGGAGCTCATGCTACCAAAATAGAACTATGATGATTGTCCAATCCTATGATTGTAAGCAAAATGCTTGGACAACCGTTGTATGTTCAAAAACATTAATCATAAAACCTTTTATGCGGGTTGTCACCAATTACCAAAAAGGGGGAGATTGAAGATCTCTAGTTTGGTTTTGGCTAATTAGTGACACCTAAGGACTAATCTCTCGATGCTAAGTGTTTGACTAGATTGGAGATTGGTCGTGCCGGAGTTGGTGCATTGTGATCATGAAGGATGGATCGAGGTGATCCAAAAGGTGATCAAGCATGCAACTTGGTGGAGTTTCGGAGATCAATTGTCCCCAAGGCAAAGGTATAACCATAGGGCTTTTGATTTCACACTCAAGACACCATAGAGGGTGTGAGTGGTTATAGGATCGATAAGCCGTACTATAAAGAGGGGAAACTTATCGTACATATCGGTCCTCATGTGCCTCTAGGTTCAAAATTCATATGCATGCATTCTAACCTAGAGAGCTAACTTCACGCTTGGTAAAATGTTTTGAAAATGCTAACACAGTGGTCGGGGTGCTCTTCGACGTGTTGGTAACATAAGACAAGTGACGAAGTTGGAACAAAATCGATCCGACGCAAAATTGGAGACCACGGCGCATAGTGACCTGCGCGACGACGGCGCCGGTGCGTGAAGCGCTGGCGGCGTCGGCGTGTTGTTGAGGGCTGGCCGGGACGCCCGACGCGTCCGGCCCACGCCCGACGCGACGGCTCGAGGAGTCCCGGTCCGGCGCGACATGGCAAGGTGTCTCGGCGGGGTGCGATTGCACGGCGCGGCAGCGCTGGCGCTGTCGGCGCCGGCGACGGACGCGGTCCGATAAGCATGTCACGGGGAGTCGCCCGGACGCGGCACGATCGCGTCTGCCGCTTTTGCGCTGGGCGTCCGGCGACGTTGTGCCCGTAGCGGTGCCGGTGCCGGTTGGCACGGCGCTGGGCGTCCGTCCGGCGTGTATTTTTCGACGGGTTCGAGCATAACGGCTCTATTTCGAATGGGGGCCTATAAATATGTGTTTGGCCGACCTTTGGGAGGTCTCTTGGCCGTTCTTACACATTCTAACACCCTTTGAGCTGAGCAAACATCCTCCTCCTCACTCCCTTTGCTTGTGAGCTTCATTCAAGTGAGTTGAGGTGATCCAAGTGCTCTTTGCTTTGATCTTTGCATCTAGAGGCACTTGTGGATCGTTGTGAGCCGGTTGGTTTCTTGTTTCTCTTGGAGACACCGCTCCTAGCCGGCTTGGTGGATTGGTGGAGTTGTTGGCAAGAAGAGGTGATTGTTTCTTGGCCACTTCCGGTTGATTTGTGAGAGGATTACGCACTCCTCGTCGGGAAGACAAAGTGCAAGGAATACATTGCTCGTGTCTTGGGTACCACACTTGTTGAGTGGTGTGTTGAGGCTAGCAAGGGCACCGCCTAGCTCAAACACCATCCTTGTGTTGGTCGGCACAACCGGAGAGTAACTTGTCGGTGTACAAGCGAACTCCGGGTGAACAAATCGACTGGTTCGTTGTCTCATCGTGTGGATCATCACCTTCGTGTGATTGATTGTTTTTCTTCTTCCCGGTGATTGGTTGACATCCTCTACAAGTTGGTATAACAAGCTTCTCACTCTAGCATTATTTTCCTAGTTTACTTTGAGTAGAGAGCTAGCACTTGCTTGTGTAGGTTGTTCTTGCTAGCATAAGGACATTATTAGGATTGCTCATTAGCTAGAGTAGTGACATAGACCTTGTGTGGATTAGAGATCATAGAAATATTTAGTCCTGTCACTAGAAGGCTTGCAAGACCACTAGAGCTAGTGCAAACCGCTTTACGCCGTGTTTTATACTAATCGGTTTGTTTAGTTGAGCTTGTAGAAAATTTTTATAGGCTATTCACCCCCCTCTAGCCATTTAGGACTTTACACTAATGTCATGTGATACCACATCACAAAGTTGTTTATTTCTTCGGTTGAATTACGTGGCTAGTTCATTTGTCTGTGATGCATCCATTTTTTCATAGACGTCCTATGTGAAGTCGCTTCTCTCATAGAGTCACAGGACAAGTTTGGAAATCCCCATTTGTGATGTTAACATTCTTAGTTGTGTTCCTTGGATATATGTACAAATCGTGGGTATGGTTTAGCAACTTCGTGGCTTGGAATCTCCCATTTAAGGGGGTGTTTGGCACTGCTTCACTTCTGTTTTTCTAGCTCTACTCCACGAACTCCACCATAGAGCAGCCCAACCGTGGAGTTTGTGGAGCAGGTGGTACTATTTGGCACATAGCTCTGCTCTAATTTCAAGATTGCATTGTTTTCATGCAAATATTCCATTATGCCCCTAATTGAAATTGCACTTGATACTTTTCGAGTAAAATAGAAAACAAATGATAAATAAAACAAAGGTCATAATCCGAATACAAATAATTGTTCATAGATGAGCGCAATGCTTCTGAATCAAGTGCAATTTCAATAAGAGCGTGGAGTTGGTCTCCAGCTTCACCTTTTTTGCGGAGCAGAGTTCATGAAGTTGGAGTGCAATTTCAATGAGAGCGTGGAGTTGGTCTCCAGCTCCACCTTTTTTGCAAAGCGGAGTTCATGAAGCTGGATGTGTTTGGCAACACATAGCTAGAGCGGAGCTGGAAAAAAATGAGAGCGGAGCAGTTAGGGATGCAAGGTGGGGCGAGCTGCCGCATCAACCGCTGGGCTGCCTATGCCACCAACCCGCAACCGCCTGCAACCTAGCCCATTTAAGTAGAGTGGGTTGAAGTGTTTCACCCGCATATTCAGCCGGCAACCCACAACCCGCATCCATTCGACGTCACGAGCTATGCATCCAGTTTCTTCTTCTGCTGTCGTCCTCGTTTGGCGCCCGTTACTTGATCCAAAGTGCGGCTCGGGAGCGGAATTGAAGCAACGGCGACGCCCCTCGCCGCTGAATACCCACGGCGAAGCGCCAAGACGCCCCGCCGGCGGCGCCGCAGCCACCTCGTTGCCGCGCACGCGGCCCCTACCTTCCAAGCGCCCGATGACGTGTTCGAGCTGGTGATGCAAGTATAGCTATTGGCTAAAGCGGCCATCTACTGCAGTGACTACAAATCTGTTAATAATAATCATGCCCGGCCCTTCTGATTGGCACCTATTCCATCTGATAGACATATGAATATGATCTTGCTAATGCATAAGTAGTGCGCTTTTTCAGTGTGACTGGCTATGGCTTGCTGGGCGCCGAGCCCACGGTCGCGTGTAGTGACCGCTGGGCAGATCGGGCGCGCACCGAGGGCGCTGGTGATTGGTGCCGGGTGTGGTCGCTGGCCCAACCCAGGCCGCGGGTCCAAGCTCGCGAGCGGGATCGCGGCCGCGGGGTGCCTTGCCGGCTGGCCCTAGCTAGTCGTAGCGCGTAGAGGTCTCGCCAGTGGATAGGCCGGTGGCTGAGGTCTCGACCCCCCGACTGCGGTGGCTGGCCTTCCCAAAAGCCTACGGCGGCAGCAACCAGGCACACGAACATACGGAAACATGCCGTGAGTTAATCCGGCGGCGGCGCGAGCAAATCCATGGTGACTCTCGGGCGAGCGATGGCGCAGGGTGCCTGCGTGGTCTCGTAATCTCGTTTCAATAGCTTGCTTGCCGTTCCCTGCATACACAGCTTGCTTGCCGCACCTGCATCTTGTTGATATTTCTTACACGATCCCAGGAAGGCGAAAGAAATATATATGGGATATCTATCTAATCATGTTAGCTTGGATATGGGATTAACCTCATGATCCAACAAAGCGGAGTTAGTCGGTGTTAGTAGTGGGATGTAAACTTAGCATCATTATCCATAGTGGAGTTAATCTCACCAGGATATGTACTCAAGGTATACCACTCATTTCTAAGCATTACCTACGTACTAGTCTGTCACCCTAGCAATAACGCTCAAAGAAATGCGAGGCATGGTATTCTTTATTGGCCTTAATAAAAGAATGAACATGATATCGCAAGCGCCACGAGATAGAAATACCAATTGTAGCACTTCGGGGAGTAATCCGGTATCGTATTTATATTTTACCATAGGGAAGGGAGTCTATGGAAAGTAGAGAGAAAAGGACATCTAATGATTTATATTGTGATTTAATTATGAGATCCACTTACAGTTGTACAATGCAGAGTAGCCATATGCATCTAACATTACTCAACAGGATAAGTCACAGGATAAAGATAAATATATAAATGATAAATACCCAAGTCTAAGATCATCATATGCCACTAGTATCATACGAGCAATTAGCATGTTATAGAAAGAATAGAATGAATATTCCTAAGATACTCCTAATCATATATGTCAAATGAATACTACAATTAGTGCAATACATCTAGCTATCATGGCAAGGTTGGATTACTTCTACACATGGCAAGCATTACCAATAACAACCAAAGACGAAACTTGATCATTACCGTAATTATAAGCTCGACTAGTCCTACATTCGGAGGGTGGATTCTAAAGGACTCAACAGGACTGTCACTCCCGCGATCTACCACACGGCCCGGAATATAGGGTGCAATTGCAGATAAACGTTGTATAAACACCAGGTTTACACATTGCTTATCACCCACATAGTGATCATCTATATGGATGCTATACAATTCCATGCATAAAATATAAAGCAATCTTACTAAACTAAACATATAATCATAGCAAGCATAAACACATATCAATAAGAATATAATAATTATAAAGATCAAAGCCATAACAATTGTATTCTAAATATAATAGTACTTATAGATCGAATACAAGAGAGAAGTCTCAAGAACGATGATCCTTGCTACTTCTTGACTATCAGGAACTCAAGATGAACTTGATCTTCAACTAGAACTAGCTAGATAGCTAACTACTTCTAGTATGAACTAGGGCTTAGGTCTAGACTTTTTGGACTTGATGGGTATGAGTTGATAATGAATATGATAATGAAATTGATATCAATACAGGGTTATTTGGTCTTCTTATATAGTACTTGGCGATGAACGTGAACCCTTAGATCAAACCGACCTTCAACAACGGTGTAGATACAACCTCAAAGTCGGTAGTAAACCCGACCTAGAAAGCCGAGGTCGACGGTGGGACCCACCGGCGGCCCCGCCTAAATGTGGCACCCGGGCGGCCGCCGTGGTCCTTGCCTCCTCTTGGCCTCCGGTTCTTTCCGGTGTTCTCTCGGTATCTTCTAGAATGTTTTAGTCCACTTTTCGGGTTGAGTTACTTCACGGTCAAGTCTTGTCATCATATGTCTTGTATATTCTGGAACTTTCTCTATTCTTCTCTGCATTTATCTATCAAGTCCCCTCGGAAAGTCACAAGATTCCTAGTTTCTCTGAATACAAAAACTCGTGGAATTATGTTAGTTAGACCCCTAGACTTATGTTTGGTCTTTGACTTGAGCCCTTATTTCATGTTAATTGACTTATAAAATTAAGTTTTGAGCCACAATGCACAAACTAGCAATACAGGTTCGATACAGATTCGAGTAGGGAGCATCTGTTTAGAAGGCGGCCTCCTCCTGTCCAGACTCGTGTAGAGACAACAGCACCGTCGAGACGCTTGCGGCCCTTGCCGCCACACTTACCACACTCGCCACACACTAAACGACGAGTAAAAATAGAAAAACGACAGAAGCATGCAGGGTGTGGCGGCCACCGCAGAAAGCTGAACCAAACACTAGCCTTGGGTCTGTGGCATGCCTAATCTTACGCAGGCGAGTTGGGGCGTGATCCAAACACCCCCTTAAGCTCTAGCCATGCGCATGATACGTGAAGCGGAATCCACGTGAAGCAAGGCGAGGCCAGCCGATAGCATGCAAGAAGAAGGTTGAGAGGTGGCAAAGGATCTCCAAGCGAAGAAGATGTGCTGTTCTTGCAACATTTTATTCGCCTCCTGTGGGGGGATAAACCCCTATCCCCTCACGGGTCACTTTGGGCTAGGCCTTTCGGGCCGACCCAGGACGACGGACTGAAGCCCTTGGCGCTAGAAGACCGCAATTATCGGAGATCACGGCCTAAACTTGGTCGCCAAGATAGTTTCCTAGTATAGCTATATCGTAATCACTACATACTTTCCTATTGTAACCGATCAGGATAGATCTTGTCGGACCGGATCCGACCTGTAACCCTGCTCCCCGGACTATATAAGGTGAGCAGGGATCCCCCCCGAGGGACACGATATTCTCAATCAATCAATACAAACTAAGCAGGACATAGGTTTTACGCCATCAAGGCGGCCGAACCTGGGTAAAACCTGTGTGTTTTGTCCCTCGCTCGTTCTACTTAATGTCTCGTTAGCCGTCTGGCGCACCTCTACCGCACAATCTACTAGCCAGGCATACCCCTGCTAGACTATCGCCGATAAACCGATGACACCTCCTCCCCATCCTTTTATAATTTCCCGCGTAGGTCTTTGTGTTTGTACCTAGGAAGAATCGGGAAAAGGTATAAGACAGCAAAATTATTGAGCAATGTTGTACAAGCTAGTAGATAGCATGAGTCACACAGATATGCAAGACAAAACAAAACCTTTTATAGCCATTCAAAAAACCCTTCAAAAAAAAGGAAGGATAATGCACTTTACAATCTAGATTTCGGTGCTTACCCAAGAAGATGTGCTTCCGCGACGGACCCCGATCTGCAACCACCAAAAAAAGAAAAGAAGATGTGCTTCCGCGACGGACCCCAGATCTGGCAACCACCAAAAAAGGAAAAACTTTTGTATTAGCTGCTTCAAAAACCACATGAAAAACCATATCTAGCTGCATGGATGTGATAAAGAGCACCACCCGCCCAGGATGGAGACGAAGGCGAGGTAGTCCCCCGTGGTCGGACAGCTCTGCACTACTCAGGTTTGGTTGAGATGAATTTGGAAAAGTCGGGGACGGAGAAGAGGTGAGAAGAGTACTAGTAGGTGTAGTATGGGAGAAGGAAGAGACGAGAGATCTGGTGAGAAAACTGCCC
Source organism: Hyparrhenia diplandra (assembly GCA_015847255.1). NCBI lineage: Eukaryota > Viridiplantae > Streptophyta > Magnoliopsida > Poales > Poaceae > Hyparrhenia > Hyparrhenia diplandra. The sequence goes on from JADLZK010001270.1 coordinate 35,193, forward strand.
ATAGTAGCACTATAAAGGAATCCGAGGTGGCAACTATAGAGTGTTCGATGCAGACACCATGGTCCCACGGTTAATGTAAAAGGGCGACTGTAACTTGTGTGCTATTTCGAAATTTCAAACATTATTTGGAGTAATAGGACTAGGGAGAATTAGGAATTGGCCCTGAAAAAAGTTTGTCCTACTCTATCCCAACTACCATCGTGTGGGCCCACTGTTAATTTTATCTAAATACTATATCCATGTAATGTCTTGTTTTGAAGAATTAATTGAAACAAATTTACGGTGTAATCGGAATTTAATTTAGATTTTTGGTTTGTCAGTTAAAATATTTTTTAGGTATTTTAAATTGTGGGGCCCTCAACGTACCTGAACCATGACTGTTGTTGTTGTTTAAATTGTGGGGCCCGTCGGTGGCCATGCTCTCTCTCTCTCGTCTATAATTCGACGCTTCTGCGACAAGAAACCAGAAGCGTTCACGTTGCCACGGCCGGCCGGCTCATCCAGCACGGGTCTGTAGAATCGTAATCATGATGATGTTGACATGCCTGAACACTGTGTACAGTTGTTGTACTGTACATCAGGGGTCACGTATGGAGTCATTTCACATGCCTGTTCGATCGAGAGAGAGAGAGAGAGAGAATGAGGTGAGTGTTTGATGCCAAATTTGTTTCAACACAAGGCCAAAATTTGCCTCTTTACGGAACAAATCAAGTTGAATTCGTTTGTTGAGCCACAATGCACAAACTAGCAATACAGGTTCGATGCAGATTCTTGGAGAGCCAGATGTTGACGGTGAAAACACCCTTATTTTACATCATAAAAACACCGTCAACATCCCTGTTTTGAAAGGAAGAATAACATTTCATGAACAAATTTTACCCAATAACCTAGTTCCACATGTAGATGTCATTATTTTTATGCAGATATGAATTCGAAGGAAATCTGGCCGAAACGACGTGAATAGTGGCCATCCAGTCGGTGACCCAAGTATGGCCAATGGACAAAATATCATCACCATCATGATCTCCATGTTCTAGGATGCTTCCACACAAAATTTGAAGTCATTTGGCCACAAGACAAAGCATCGGCCGACCAAGGGCCATTTGATCCTGAGATACCGACATGTGGGGGACGCCTTCTAGAAGAGTTGGAAAAGGCCGGGGCCCAATGGACCAAAGCATCGGCCGACCCATGACCTTTTGGCCCAAACTCTTCCAAGACGACCTGCCACATCACTAATCCGTGGGAGAACAAGAGAAGGCACCGATTGGTCCATCAATACGTCACATGGATCGTGTTGGTACAAAATAAACGCCACGGTAAGTTCCGGACTCAAGACACAGAAACTGACAGTGGGGCCAACATTCCCAGCACTAGGGGATGGCCCACAGGTCATGGACCATGGTCGGCCGACCATGGCCCACTTAGCCAAAGATGTCCTCCCACGCCCATCACATTGTCCACATGCTGAAATTACCTCACACGTTGATCCTAAGGCGGTTGCATGGCGGTTAGATCCAATGGTGGGCAATAGAGGTCACACGGATCGATGACGTGGCTACCGAGTAGCCCCCCTACTCCACCTTGGGGCTATAAATACCCCTACCCCCTCACTTCCAAGACAGACCATAAGGAAGGAGCTCTCCACTCTATCAAGATGTAGTAGTGTTAGTATAGTTGGGAGTTAGAGTGAGTAGTGAGCTTCACTTGGGTTTCGAGCTGGTCTTCTAGGAGGTCGGTATTGTTCTTTTATCATTCCTTTTGTAGTAAGATCTTTACATTTATAATTCATTTCTTTACTTTACTCTAGTATTTACTCTATTGAGTATTTACTTAGTACAACTTTATTCTAGTTCTCTAGAATATAGTTGTTATGATATTATCTAGCATATAGACGTTTCACACTTAGTTATGGTTCAAGCCATGGTTCACTTTGAACCCATGCCCGTATGCGATCATCGTCTCGTAAGAGGTGCTCTAGTTGGCCACGTGCTATAGCATCTAGAGTAGTGAGAGGAAGTATAAGCATGGTGCTTAGACTCGATCTTGCCTGTGGTTATCGCTTGTTGCTGCACGGATGGATTGTGATAGCCAAGTAAGGTGGTGACGGCCCTTACGGTCTGTATAGATCACTACGTGTTAGGCAAGTTCTTAAAAGGTAAGGCTCAAGTAAAATAGTAGCTTGTTTAGTGGTGGTTTATCCACCACTATTCACCCTCTTGCCTAGCATACTTGTCCTATGAACCACAACTAGTTGTATCGTCCTTTGTGCCTAGATTAGTATCATAGAAGTAAAGTAAGAATCATAGGAATCCTTTGCTCACTCGTTGTCCTCCCCGCTAGCTAGACTACTCTCTTATTTGTGTGTCTAGACTATTCCCTGTGTGTGTCAATGCCTATATCATATACATCATTTACCCCCACCTTAGTCTAGAAGGTATATTAGTTGGTGGATACATGATTGTTAGTTATCACATCCTACGCCATCGCTTCCCATGGGCTAAATACAAATAACGATACCTTGGAATACTCAGGGTGAAATGCTACAACGGTAATTCTGGCGCTTGCATGAATATCTTACATGAGCATTAGAAATACCAACAATCATTTCTAGCTGTTGCTAGGATAGGTCCTATATCTATTTCTAGTGACAACGCTAAGTAAATGTCAACAAGCATTTCTGGCGCCGTTGCTGGGGAAGCAATTGGCAAAAGATGTTGATACTAAACTTGATGTCCACTAATATATGTTACCATTAGCTATTGTGGGGATATCGTTGTCTTGTGGAGTGTGGAATAACAGGGCATCAACCGTTTCAATCTTTCGGTGCTTTCCACAAGAACAAGAAGTATTAAGAATGAGCGCAGGGTGTTTGATTATTCATGAACCATCAAAACTTCAACCTTCTTTCGCTCCTGAGGTGAGTACATGTATACATTCTAACCCTGTGCAGAAATGAAGAAAAGGTCACCGCCAAAATGGAGAAAAATCATCATATGTGACGGAACAAAAGCACTCACAATTCCATCTCAGATTGTGGGGAATGAGTTGTCTAGTCAATTCATCAATCAAGAATTTGGTTGCAATTTGGACTAACCCCTGTAGGAAACCTTTCAAATCTAAGAGGATGAAACAATGATGCATGACTTGGAAGTTGCTTCCCTAATAGAATGGATAATCCTAGAGCATGTCATTAAGGAAAGGATTTCCGACTTTGGTCCACCAACTTCCCCCACCGACTATACATTGTGCACATGCTAAAAAAATCTCGTCCCTTCACGGAAAGTCGGTTCTCGAGGCGGTTCGGTCATGTGGCCACGAGATGGAGTCACATGGATCGATGATGTGGCACTCGATGAGTTCCACCCCTAAAGATGAAGTCAATAACTAGTGGGGATGACATCTAGGACCTAGGAGAAGACTCACATGACATAAAGTGAGGTCGGCCGAACTACCAAGTGTGGGATCTCAACATTTTGAACCTACCACCTTGATCACCTTCCCATCATGAACAAACCCAGAAATTTGAGCCCAGACGGCCACAAAATGGTGGTCGGCCGACCATGACTATTTCATCATAACACATCCTTGAGTCATCTTGACATGTGGGAGAAGCTTTGTAGAAGAATTGAAGGTGGAAAACCATCCATTGGATGGTCGGTCGACCCCAACCTTGGTCGGCCGATCCCACCTTGCCACCATTCAAGTACACTCTATGATATGTGGGACCACCTTCTAGAAGGAATGGAGATGGGCTATGGCCCATTAGGGGGTTGACCGACTCACCCAAGTGATGATCCGCCAAATCAACTAGAGGAGACCCCACAATTCAAATAAGTCTTCCAACCCACCATCACCATCAAGGTTTGAACAAGACGGTAGAAGAAGGAGGTGCAACCATACATCCACTCCTCCGGGACCAACCGATGCACCTAAAAAAAATGAACAAGGAGGAGAAGTCACGCTCTTGGGACTTAAAACATGGAGCCCACGCCAAAAAAGGTAAATTGGTAGTTATCTCATATTTCCCTTTTTTCAATGCATTTAGGCTAGTTTTTGTTTTTACATCTTTGCATGTTTTAATTTTCAACAAACAAATTTCTCTTGCATAATAAAAAAAACTTGAGAACATTATTTCATGAATCGTTGATCTCTCATGGGGTCTATGGAGAGGTTGCCTGACCCCTCTATCACCCCATCTCACACATCCACCATCTCTTCTCATCACCATTACACACTGGAAACATGTTCATGCAAAAACCTGGATAAAACCCTAGCTTGGGGGAGGTCGGCTGACCACCCTCTTTAGCCATTTCACTTTCCAAATTCCTCCATTCACATCACCAAGACATCCACAACATGAATCGTAAAACCATTTCTCCAAGGGCATCCAACCCTAGGTCGGCCGACCAGGCTTTAGATGCCTCTGCCACTAATTCCATCACCCTTCACTTCTACCAAGCACAAGATGCATTCTCCACTAGCCAATTTTGTGTGGTAATCACATTGGTAGGTCGGCCGACCTACCTTTGGTGTCACCTCACATTCATATTTTCTAGAGCACTTGTGCAAGGCATCGTCATCAACAACAATGGGGCACCTCCATCATTTGGGGCACAAGGTAGGTCGGCCGACCTACCATTGTGGCACCCGAGGCTTGCACACTATTGCTATCAATACCCCTCCATCTCTAGCTCAAATTCACACACAACTCATTCAAAAAATACCGAGCTTAGAGTTTCTTCTCTTCTCGAACTTCATGAGTAGTGCTTCTCAAGTGTAGGATAGTTCTAGATAGTCAAAAAATATATATATATATAAAGAAAAATAAAAATAAAAATATATATAAATAAATAAAATAATAATAATAAAATAATAATAATAATAATAATAATAAATAAATAATAAAAAATGTAGTGTTTAGGCAAGCTTTGCCTCTTGCTCTCTTGTTATGGTATATCTTTACCCACAAAGAATGGTTTCACAAAGGCAACCAAGCCCCACAAGGACGACTAACCCCGCATGACTAACACTAACGCTAATCCTTTGTCGTCTAGTTGTGGTTTGTGTTCTCTCTTTGCTTGCAGGAATAAAAGAAAGCTATAAAGGGTTTAGATGTGCATACTATGGGTGTTTCTCCACCAACAGGATGCCTGCACTTGATTGTTTGTCTGCTGATGTGACTCAGACCATGCCAAAAGCCAATGTGGGGGAGGTCGGCCAATCTCCCAAGTGAAGGATCCCAACGTTTGGACCCTACAACGTTGATCACCTTTGCATCAAGAACACTCTGCAAAAATTTGAGCCTGAATGGCCCCAAAAGGCACATCGGCCGACCACACAAGTGAAGGATCTCAATGTTTGGACCTTGCCATATTGATCACCTTCACATCAAGAACACACTGTAAAAATTTGAGCCTAAATGGCCACAAAAGGTTGGTCGGCCGACCAAGAAAATTTCAGAAATTCAAAAACGGTCAGTGCAGGATTGGTCTATCAGATGAGAAGAAGAGCACCACAGAGGCCAAATGGTCAGGAGCTCCAAAAGAGTGGTCGGCCGACCACCACCTTTGACTCTGGACCCACCTCTTATCACGAGAACACTCCCATTCTCGATTGCTCAAGCAATCCAAGTAGAGAACAACCATCAATGGGTACAATGGTGGGCGTAGATAGGAGTCTACCCGACACCATATCCACCACCAGAGCAGTGAGCAAGAGCTAAGCTTGGGGGAGGTTCCCTCCCTCACTAAGGTAAGTATTCTTAACTCTTGTTATTTCAAATCCTTTTTGCATCTTAATAAAATATGAATGAAAGAATAAACAATCCTCCTTTCGTATGCTTCATGAATGTTTATCTTCCATTGGAAATGATGAATAGTTGCTCGCTAAATGTTTCTTTAGTAGTATACAACCCAATATTTTCTCTAAGTATGGATTACTTAGCTCACATGAAAACCATCATGAACCCTGAAACTTCTATGGGTTGCAAGTGCTTTCAACTAAGTCTAAAGTAATTTTTTGAGATATGATTCATCCTAAGATGAGCTGTTATACTATTGTTCCAAATAAGTATGGTTGTTGGAGTCTTTATTTTAAAAATCAATAAAACACTTGATGTTTCCTCTATGGTGAAAATTCCTACCAAAGACATACTCATTATTTCATGATATAAGCTTTTTACATATGCCGCTTGCTTTGTGTTGAGCTTTGTCAAGTCTTGTTGACCCTTGTAGAGAGATTTGTCATGCTCATTAAATCAAGTGCACGTACACGCCACCATACACATCTTTGCTTCTACACTAGAAGTACGCAATAACATGACATCCATCCTTTTCACTTTGAATAAATATACTCCATGCAAAGTTATATTTATGACCTCTCTCTAGTTATGTTTCTAGTAGAAGAGACGTTGGCTATATATATATAAAAAAATAGAAAAAAAGAGATGAAAATGGACATGTGTCCAAGGGCTAGTAGAGCCCACATCTCCAAGAAAAAGAGAGGAAATAATGGACACAAGTCCGAGGGTGAGTAGAGCCCACCTCTCCAAAAAAAAAAAAAAAAAAAGAAAGAAGAAGATAGCCATGTCTCACAATGCTAAATAGAAAGAGAGAGTGAGAGATCAAATAAAGGAGTATTGTTCATCAGTTTTCCACACACATGCACATCTTGATCTTAGAGCATGATACTTCTCTCCTTGGATCCAAGTTTTGACGCTGCAACATATGCAAGGTAAGTATGCCATACTTTATCCCTACCCAAGATCCACATAAGCCATTTAGATGTAGGAAAAGAAGGCAATATTACATATGCCTCAGTGAGGAAACCAACCACCACTTGAGTGACCAAGAGAGCACCATTTGAGGAACATTAAGTTTTTCTTTTGAAAACATTGCAAAACACTCCAACATGAAACTTGTGAGGAATGAGAAAATTAGAGCTCAAATCAAAGGTGGTCTATCCCTTATTACTAAAGACAAGGAAGAAGCCATATGCCCCATGAAGGACTAAGGTAATAAGGGTGAGTTTTTCAACATTGCTAAAAGTTTTCCATTCAAGAGAAGTCTTTTGTAGTGCACATAGTACTATGGAAATATTAAGTATAGTAGTAACTCCTAATCCACCAAGACTAAGTTTTGATTCTTCGCTCGGGACGAACAAAGGTTAAGCTTGGGGGATCTTGTTGACGGTGAAAACACCCTTATTTTACATCATAAAAACACCGTCAACATCCCTGTTTTGAAAGGAAGAATAACATTTCAAGAACATATTTTACCCAATAACCTAGTTCCACATGTAGATGTCATTATTTTTATGAGATATGAATTGAAGGAAATCCGCCGAAACGACGCGTGAATAGTGGCCATCCGGTCGGTGACCCAAGTATGGCCAATGGACAAAATATCATCACCATCATGATCTCCATGTTCTAGGATGCTTCCACACAAAATTTGAAGTCATTTGGCCACAAGACCAAAGCATCGGCCGACCAAGGGCCATTTGATCCCGAGACAACCGACATGTGGGGACGCCTTCTAGAAGAGTTGGAAAAGGCCAGGCCCAATGGACCAAAGATCGGCCGACCCATGACCTTTGGCCCAAACTCTTCCAGTATGACCTGCCACGTCACTAATGGGTGGGAGAACAAGAGCAGGCACCCGATTGGTCCATCAATACGTCACATGGATCGTGTTGGTACAAAATAAACGCCACGGCAAGTTCGGACTCAAGACACGTAAACCGACGGTGGGGCCAACATTCCCAAAGACTAGGGGATGGCCCACAGGTCATGGACCATGGTCGGCCGACCATGGCCCACTTAGCCAAAGATGTCCTCCCACGCCCATCACATTGTCCACATGCTGAAATTACCTCACACGTTGATCCTAAGGCGGTTGCATGGCGGTTAGATCCAATGGTGGGCAATAGAGGTCACACGGATCGATGACGTGGCGCTGGAGTAGCCCCTACTCCACCTTGGGGCTATAAATACCCCCTACCCCCTCACTTCCAAGACAGACCATAAGGAAGGAGCTCTCCACTCTATCAAGATGTAGTAGTGTTAGTATAGTTGGGAGTTAGAGTGAGTAGTGAGCTTCACTTGGGTTTCGTGAGCTGGTCTTCTAGGAGGTCCGTATTGTTCTTTTATCATTCCTTTTGTAGTAAGATCTTTACATTTATAATTCATTTCTTTACTTTACTCTAGTATTTACTCTATTGAGTATTTACTTAGTACAACTTTATTCTAGTTCTCTAGAATATAGTTGTTATGATATTATCTAGCATATAGACGTTTCACACTTAGTTATGGTTCAAGCCATGGTTCACTTTGAACCCATGCCGTATGCGATCATCGTCTCGTAAGAGGTGCTCTAGTTGGCCTGTGCTATAGCATCTAGAGTAGTGAGAGGAAGTATAAGCATGGTGCTTAGACTTCGATCTTGCCTCGTGGTTATCGCTTGTCGCACGCGGATGGATTGTGATAGCCAAGAAGGTGGTGACAGCCCTTCGGGTCTCTCTGTATAGATCACCACGTGTTAGGCAAGTTCTTAAAAGGTAAGGCTCCAAAGAAAATAGTAGCTTGTTTAGTGGTGGTTTATCCACCACTATTCACCTCTTGCCTAGCATACTTGTCCTATGAACCACAACTAGTTGTATCGTCCTTTGTGCCTAGATTAGTATCATAGAAGTAAAGTAAGAATCATAGGAATCCTTTGCTCACTCGTTGTCCTCCCTGCTAGCTAGACTACTCTCTTATTTGTGTGTCTAGACTATTCCTGTGTGTGTCAATGCCTATATCATATACATCATTTACCCCCACCTTAGTCTAGAAGGTATATTAGTTGGTGGATACATGATTGTTAGTTATCACATCCTACGCCATCGCTTCCCATGGGCTAAATACAAATAACGATACCTTGGAATACTCCCGGTGAAATGCTACAACGGTAATTCTGTGGCGCTATGAATATCTTACATGAGCATTAGAAATACCAACAATCATTTCTAGCGCTTGCTAGGGATAGGTCCTATATCTATTTCTAGTGACAACGCTAAGTAAAGGTCAACACCAGAGCATTCCAAATTTTAACAATTTTTTTGATAATATAACAACATTACGGAGAACGGGTTGTTTTGCTAACGCCTGATTTTGGCTGATTTAATAGTATTCCGTGAGACACAACAAGCTGAAACAAGATGAAGCAAGAGCAAGTTTAACATTGTCAAAAAGAGGAAGCAATGAAGGCACAGAAGCGCAAGAAGAGAGAGGGGAGCCCCAAAATCGAGTGTAACACCCGGTTTTAAGAACAAAACAAGTATACACCATATGTGAGCCCCGAAGTCAAATCTCACATATAGCTACAAAAGAATGGTAGTATCAATTCACAATGCTTAAAATATAACGAACAAAATATAAAGAACATAGCCTCGGCTAGCGTACGGCGGAAAGACACTCCAATCTTCTAGTGTACACTCCACAGGGACCATCTGACTGGTTGATCACAAGCCTAAACTCCACCTGAGGTGTGGGGGAATAGCAAGAGTGAGTCCATGTCGAACTCAGCAAATATAACATGGGGTTCATGAAGCTCAAAAGGCTGACACTGGTTTACTGCATTTCGCTTTTAGTTGGTCACAATTTTAAGCATTAGCATCAATAATTCCCAACAACCCATAATCATATGAATAAACAAGAACGAATAATAATAGATCATGAATAAATCATAAACAAATAATAAGAAGTGATCATCTATTTTGTGAGTGTCTCCAAGGCCATTCATAACCGCGAACACGGCTGATATATCAGTTTTTAACTCTGCGCAGAGGTGTACACTTTCACTATGAGTCATGATTTTCAAATGCACGGGTTAGCTAGACCCAAAACACCGAGAACCATATAGAGCCTTTCAAAGGTTCACCTAAAAATGTTAGTGGCCAACGAGCGATACAACCCCGTTTCTCCCATTCCGGCAAACCACCAACAAAGATAGATAAGGTCCTTTGACCGACTAAAGCCGAGCCACGTAGCCCCCATATAGCTGTACGGTAAATCCCGGATGATCAGTTACAAAATAAGTCCTTATGGAGAGCTAAGAGCATCATAAACACAAGCTCTTTCGTCCTATGATTAATATTGCCAACAACATCATAAATCATAATACTTTGCATTAACCATTCAATAACAAGAATAATAGTTAGTGTAGGTAGAGCACTAGCAAAACTACTACCCAAATGCAAACCCATAGGTGACAAGGTATAAGTTAACAATAGCTAGGAAATCCTTAATGTCGATCAAGACGGACACATGCATAATGAATGTAATTATAAAGGTGAATAGGACAACAAGGAATTTCCCATGCTATACTTGCCTTAATCTCGATCCTTCTTCAATTCCAAAGCTCCAAGAGAAATCCTTCTTGATCATCAACTTCTAGCTCACCAACACAAAGCTCACCGTCTACTCATTTCCAAGCAGCAACAGACAAACATATGGGTCCAATCATGCATGGCAAACAAAGCTACCATTAGAACAGTACACCAACAATAGAAAAACAGTTTTAAAAGTACATAAAACTATTCTACACGTCACTACGATCACACAGACGCGAAGATCACGAAAATCGGAGCTAGAACGGCATAGATATGAATTTTACAAGTTTATTAATAATAAACTAAATATAAACTCAAAAATTAAAAGTTTGAAACCTGATTAACAGTGATATTAATATGTAGAGAACGGAAAATTATGAATCTAACGTAATTTGAACGGGTCAATTTGGATTTAAAATGACAAAGCTATGAGGTTTCCAAATCAGATGGCAATTATATAAACAACAGGAATTTGATTTTCGAAATAAAATAAATAAAATGAGTTTTTGATTGATTGATGGACTACGTGCTGGATATAGGAGGATCTCAAGGTCTCTTTAGAAAAATTCTGGTGAAAGGGTATGTTTTAATCTTGACCGTAGATCAAACAATAGAGGGCTCAAGATGATTGAATACATATGCGTATTTCCATTGTATTCCATGAATTATTTTTCTCAAGGAAAACGGCAAGAAATCAGATGACATCATCATATGATGTCATGAAGCTAACAATTGGAGAAAATACAAAGTACGCACGTTGCATGGCCCTTCAACGATGCGGCAACGTTTCTTTCGCATGTGCGCTCAGCTTTAGTGGCCACGGTGCCGCAGCGCCGGCGTTGTGGAGGCCATGATCAACGATAGAGCTAGCGCTTCGCTGGAACACGATGAAAGGAACGAGATGTACAGGAGGATGCAGAGAGCTCACCTACGATGATCTCATTGACTGGCAAACATGGAGAGCTCGTGCGGCTGAATGGGGCAACAACGTTCCTGCGATGTTCGGTGCCGATGAGCACACGACAGAAAAAGAACAACGACGAGAGATAAACGGACGGTGCCGAGAGGTTCTTTACCGCGGGAACAGCCCGATGTCGGATAGCTCGGGACAATGAAGATGCCGCAGGTGAACACGGCGGCTTCAGCGGATGAGGTTTTGCACTCGGCGAGATCCAAAACGAGACGAGGGCAGAGGTGGCTAGGGCTTGCTGGCGGCGAGAGTTTCGCTAAGGCTGCTGTTGCTCGAGTCGAGATGGGAAAAGGCGATGCGGCGTAGCTAGGGTTGCAGTGCTACGGTTGCTTGAAGCCAAAAAGCTGCGTAGGCAAGATAGGAACAGAGGGGGTGCGGTGCTCTGCTTTTATAGCCCCGAGGCTGCAGCAAGGATGGAAATCGTGAATTCAAACTCCGTTCGGCGATGGAAAGTGAGGTTCACACAAGGAAAGTGTTCATCGGGAAGAAGAAAGGAAATGAGAGGGAGCTGACGTGCGGTCAGAACAGGAAGGCAGCAACGCTGCTGTGCGTGCGTGCGGCCTAATCAAATTAGGCCATTGGGCTCAGCGGGGCCCAAGAGAAAAGAATGGAGCAGACCAAGCAAATGACAAATGCCGATTGGGCCACAAAAATAAAATGACCACTCGGTCAGGTTGGGCTGAGAGAAAAGAATGGAGAGAGAAAAGAAATAGCTTGACTTTTTATTTTAAACTCCTTTTCAAATGATTTTCAATGACCACTTCGAATTCTTTTGCAAATTTGGTCAAATCCAAGCAATACAAAAATAACAATGCAGCAGCATGAGTGCACAAACATGTGTCTAGCCTTATGATGGATTTTAATGTTCATAAAAATTATTATTCCTAAATTCAATGCTTCACATAAAATACATAAATAAAATCAAATTTCCTATTTAAAAAAAATCATGCAAAATTTCAGGTGTTACATCGAGCTTCTCCGGCTCCTAGCGACATGGCCCAATGTCAGTGAGAGGGAGAGGGAGGGAGAGAGAAAAGTGGCTCCTAGCTATACTTGCGCTACAGTGGGGTGCAGGAGGAGCCGGAGCCAAAGCTTCTTTTGCCAAAAAGGACGGAAAAAAAGCTTCGTTTGTTGAGCCGGAGTCGAAGCGCGACTAGGAAAAATGCTCGACTCGGCGAGGAGAGGAGAGTGGCCCCGCCGGCGACCTCCAGCACCCATACTTTTATAATCTCCCACGTAGGTCTTTGTGGTTGTACAAGCTATAGCATGAATCACACAAATATACAAGACAAAACAAAACCTTTTTAGAGCCACTAAAAAAATTCAAAAAAGAAGTGCATTTCAGAGATCTCAGCGGTGTTTACCCAGAAAGATGTGCTTCTTTTGCGACATTTTCTTCGGCCTCCTTCCCAACCCAACACTTTAGAGACCACATGAAGTCGAGATCTGAACGGCCGGGACTCGATCCAGATCTGCAACCACAAAAAAAAAACTTCTGTATTTGCTGTTTCAAAAACTACATGAAAAACCATATCTAGCTGCATGAATGTGATAAAGAGCACCACCTGCCCAGGACGGAGACGAAGGCGAAGGCGAGGCAGACCCCTGTGTCGGATCGCTCTGTACTCAGGTTTGGTTGAGATGAATTTGGAAAGTCACGAGTCAGGACGGAGAAGAGGTGAGAAGAGTACTAGTAGGTGTAGTTTGGGAGAAGGAAGAGACGAGAGACTGCGAGAGAAAACTGCCCATAGCACTATAAGGAATCCGAGGTGGCAACTGTAGAGTGTTCGATGCAGACACCATGATCCCACGGTTAATGTAAAAGGGTCTATTTCGAAATTTCAAATATTGTTTGGAGTAATAGGACTATGGGAGAATTAGGAATTTGGCCCTGAAATAAGTTTGTCTTAGGAATCGGCACCATTTTTTTTTTGAATTTGGGAAATCGCCCCAAAACAAAAAATTGTTAGAATCCGGCCTTTTCGTCACTTTTGGAAAATATGCATGGTTACGACTAACAAAACATCCAACTTTTCATCACGCATGTGATCGATAGATCGATCAATCCCAATTTAAAACTTGCTCATAGTGCCCACACAACACCACAGAAGAAACTTTCACACTCCTTGCAGATCCTACACTCCTCGCTGCAGAACATCCTCCACGTCTGAAATGAATCTGTCCATCCGTGAATGGCGGCGCACCAGTTTCGCCCTCTGCACCGATGCCCGTCATGGTGAGGCACCGGTGGTGCTGGAGGACGGTATTCTCTACTCCAATTTGGCGGTATATGTGCCGTCATCAAGTCGCTCCTCAAGAAATCCCATGCATGTCGCCAGGGCCGTTCAGCAGAGTTCCAGTTCCTGCAGTTCGCGTACGTCCGGCCAGCCATCGCCGGGTGGTCGCCTTCGATCTCACGCAACACCCGCCGCGCATAGTCGTCGTTCGCGGCACCGGTGTTGGCCCTGTAGAGCACAAGAGCAAGAACATACTTGGCGGTTTCATGCCCTGACGCGGCAGCGCGGCGCAGCTTCTCGAGCGACAGCGTGACGGTGCAGCGGCCTTCGACGAAGACGGCATACATGCTGGCTTTGAAGCACGCCTCCGGGTTGCCGACGGCGGTGAGCTTGGTGATAAGATTCTCGCGATACTTGAGCGAGTAGTACGGCCACCTGACCCCGCCCCTGCCCGGCATAAAGACCCGGTCTAGCGGGATGCTCCGTCCCACCAGGGGTCGCCAAGACGCCGCTTTCATCGAGGAACGGTGGCCCGCAGATTGTGGAGGTCCTCCATGGGATTCGCTGAGACCTTGGCGACACCAATCGCAATCTCTACAAGCTTGTCACGCGGAAGGTTTTCCATGGCGCGGGGGGCGCGGCTGGAGCTTTTTTGGTGGGGCGCGCTCTAGCTACGTTTTGTGCGGCGAAGAGTTGGTCGGCGGCAATAATGCGGGTGCGAAGGCGGGTGCAAGGGCATGGGTTATGGGCGGGTCGCGCGGCCGGTGCACTCCGGCGGAAGTGTCGAGCCAAATGGGCGCACGAACTATCCCGGTCTTGGCGTCACGTAAGATAAATGTTTTCAAAGCGTACATGTTTTCCCATGACAAGATGATCTCAAATCAAAATGTTGTAAGCTATAAAGTTTCATGGATATTTGAGAACTACAATCATTATGTTGGTGGTTTGTCTATCCGACGTCACTTAAAAATTTAAATTTCAATTTCCAATTTTTTGAAATTGAGACCTATATATATATAGTTTATCTTTACAAGATAATGTGAAACCAAAAAAGTTTTCAACTAGAGAGTTTCACAACTTAGCAAGACCAACAATTCTTATTTTGGTTGTTTCCCCATCCGACATAGTGCTAGTGACATTGTTCACTTAATCTTAGAAATTTGTCTTCTACTTTCATAAACTCTATGACACATGTGTAAATCTCGTGGACAGTGTTACCGCGACATCATCATATGAATAAATGACCTACATAAAAGATGTACATCTTAAGAAGTTATACAAGTTTTGACCATAGATTAAAAAAGAAAAATTAGGGTTCTTGTTGGAAGCCGGGCGTGGCGGGAGGTGAACAAAAGTTGGCGCGCCGGCGTAATCGGCCGAAAGTGACGGACATGACCCTGAGAGCGTGGAACATGTCCAAGGAAATGGGCAGAGACACCTTTTCTTCATCGAAACTATATATCCCAATGCGCGTCTCTAAGCTAAATGTTTTCAACTGTTACATGTTTTTCCATGACAAGATGATGCCAAATCAAAACGTTGTAAACTACAAAGTTTCATGGATAATTGAGAGTTACAATCGTCATGTTGGTGGTTTGTCTATCCGAGGTCACTTAAAACATTTAAATTTCAATTTCCATTTTTTTTGAAATTGAGACCTAGATTTCCTTTACAAGGTAATGTCAAACCAAAAAGTTTTCAACTAGAGAGTTTGTAACTTAGCAAGATCTACATTTTTTTTGGTTGTTTCCCCATCCCGACATAGTAGTGCTAGTGACATTGTTCACAAATCTTAGAAATCTCTCTCATAGTTTCATCAACTATATATGAGATATGTGTAAATCTTGTGAACAATGTTACCGCATTATCGTCGGATGAAGAAATGGCCAATATAAAAGGTGTGCATCATAAGAAGTTATACAACTTTTACGTGCTTGACTTCTTTTGCTGAAATCATTGGATGAACCAAAAATGTTGTCTGAAGTTGTAATTTTGAAATTCAAATTTCAAATGTTCTCAATAAAACATGACAAAAGTAATAGCAAAGTAAGAATACAATATCTTGATATATACAACGTTATTCTTTAAAAAAATAGAAAGAAAAAACTATCACATTTGGAGTTACTATGAGGGAGAAAGACTAGTTACAAGTTTTGGCCATAGATTAAAAAAGAAAAATCGAGTTCTTGAGTCCGAAGGCCTCTCGCAAGCATGTCTCCATATGCGTCCGCGCTCGGTTGGGCGAGCCAGCGATATGCGGGTGAGTTAAACCCGGTGCAGATGCGCACTGCCAGGTGCAGAGACGTGGGATTTTTAAGGCGTGTTTGGTGCCCCTGGATATGCCCCCAGCCCGGGCTCCCGGTCGTGCAGTGTCCCGGTGTTTGGTTACCGCTGCTCGTCCCCCGAGCCGGGCTCCCCTTTCGTGCAAAAAAGTGCTCCACGGCCGGGCTCGAGAGGAACGGCCGAATCGGCGTTCCTCCCCGGCCAGGGCTCGCTCCGTGCTCCCTCGTACGCGTGCGCTCGGCGATTTCGGCCGCTGGAGAAGACAACTCTCTAGGGTTTCCTCCTCCCTTCGCGCCAATCTACGCCTATATATCCCCCTCGCTCCCACCTCCTGCTCTTTCCCGCTCGAAGTTCTTCGCCACCGGTCGGTTTTTCTCTCCCCTCTCGATTTGTTCTTGCTTTGTGAATTGTGGATCCGAGGCCTCCTCTCTCTCTTGTGTTGTAGCGGTGGATCTCGAGCCCTCTCCTCTCTCGGGTGATTTTTTTCCTCTCTCCTTGTTCTTGAAACCCTAGCTTGGGATTACATACTCCCTCTGTCCCTAGATGTTTGTCTCTAGAAAACCGTGTTTCCCTCACAAAACACGCTTCCCGGCGACACACATAAAGGGACGGAGGGAGTATGCCTTATTGTCTGTGATTTTTTTTTCATAAAAAATCGAGCACATGCCCTATATGCCCGTGATGTTTTTCCTATACTTTAAGCACATGCCTTAGGGCTGTGATCATTGTTCCTATAATCTGAGCGCATGACCTAGCCAATGATGTTTCTACATGAACTCGAGCACACATAAGCCATCTTGTGTTATGTTTCCTACAATTTGTTTCTTTTTTGCAAAGAATGGCATGGTATGTGGTTCATCATGGCAGAACCCAGGGTGTACTCAACTTGGAAAGAAGCACACGAGCAAGTACATAGGTTCCAGGGAAATTGCTACAGGAAATATAACACAAAAGTGGAGGCCGAGCAAGCTTTTGCAGCTGGTCTTGGACAGTAGGTGGATCCACCCCTTCTACTACCACTTGTTAATCCACCTGTAAACCAACCTGTTGGAGATCAGTGGCACTGTTTACTAGTGCTCGTAGTAGTCCTAATTATTGTTGTAGTCATAGGGTTTTTAGTTTGGAAGCTATGGTAAAAGACTAGTTACTTTTATTGTGATCGGCTTGTAGCTTGTGACAATTTGAATGTGATGCAACTAGCATGTATGCAGGCAACCAAACAACAACCATGCATGCACAAATTTAAATCTCACGCAAATGCACGGTACCAAACAACAGCTCTAGCTGGCCTGGTTGGGTTCATGCAGGCAACCAAACAGAGGGGCCTGTTGCATGCATTTGGCATGGCCAAATTAACCTGGCCAGGGTGAGCCATGCGAGCCAGGCTGGGATGCCACACAGGCAACCAAACACGTCTCTAGCGACGGGAGGACAAACACCATGATCCCCAGAACCTAGCGTTCCTATCTATGCTATCGGATGAGCGGGTTTGAATGGGCTCCGCCTACCGCGAGCTCGACGCCGACGTTGGCGGGCAGGGCGCGCGAAGCGGGGAGCGACACTCTCCGGCGACTGAGGACAGGCCGAGGTTACATGGACGGGATGGAGGCATCAGGAGTGTGGCGTAAACGGTTTTCAAAACTCGGTTGAGGTGTGGACGGGTCGCAGAGGGGTTGTTGCCATCGTGGTGAACGCTAGCTTGAACGCGCGGCCGGCCGGCGTGTGAACCGGCAGACACGACAGCGTTCCAAGGTGACCTCAACGACACAGGAATAGCGTGCCTTCAAGCCGACGAGCCTCGAGGTGGCAAGGTAAGAAAGAAGGGGGAGAGTTTAGCCCGAGAGGCGGCTAACTATAGCCATGCCGGCCGGGGTGCTCGCGGCGGCCATGGCTGCGTGGCCGCGCGCGGCGAGAATTAATGGTAGACACTGAAACAGAAGTGAGCATTATAACACATGGATTATATTACAACTAATTAAAACATCTCGGTCTTCGTTCCATCCAGATCTACGTTTCTTGAACATCACTACTAGGTAAGGATCGAATATATGCACACCATATATGCTTCACCTACGATGCGTGCACACTTCCAAAAGCTACCAAAAGTTGTTATATCTAGCTAGGCGTCACCTGCAACTGTGAGCCAACTCCCCTACATTGGAAGAACGAAGTACACTCATGCCCACAAGCCATCAACAAAGAACAAAGTAGACTCGTCGCTGATCCCCGCCTTCGCCGCCGCGGTACACTCCCCACGGTTGACTTCCACGCTCCGACTCCGACCATCCAGCAATGTTGCCATAGCCCGGCACGCTGCATCGAAGATGCCCATGTTGGCAAGGCACCGGCGGTTGGGCCAGAGCAGGGAGACGACGGAGAAACCGAAAACCCGCTGGATCTGGGCGCCACCATCAACTCGTCGCTCAACACCGCTATTGCTGTGCGGCGCGCGAGGCGCGATTCGCGGTGCGGTGCCCCCGCCGCCGTCACCGCGTCGCCTTCGATCCCCCGCAACACCTTTCGTGTAGTGTCGTCGTCATCGGCGCCGGTGTTCATCCTGTAGAGAGCAAGGGCGTGTACGTACGAAGCGAGTTCATGCCCCGCATTGGTGGCGTAGCGCAGCATGTCGAGCGGGGGCGCGACGGTGCCGCGGCCATCGACGAACAGGGCAGACAGGCCTGCTCTGAAGCACGCCTCTGGGTTGCCGACAATGGCGAGATTGGTGACGAGGGTACGCCATTCCCTGTTCTGTTGGAAAACCCGCTCTAGTGGGATGCTCCGTCCCACCATGGCGCGCCCGCACACCTCTCGCCATCCGCTACGGTGTGGCGCAGAATGGTGAGGTGGTCGTCCATGGGATCCTCTCGCCTCCTTGGCGACGCGGATGGCAACCAATGCAATCATCTCCGACGGAAGCCGCTGCATGGTGCGCGACGAGGACGACGCGGCACCGGCGGCGGTGGTGGTACATGGAAGGCGATGCGTGAAGCTAAGCTTATAGCGGCGATGGCGACGGCGACGACGAGATAGATGTAGCCGGGGCGCGGAAGTGAGTTCGCGCTCCAATTGCGCAGTGCAGAGAGGTGGCGGACGACGTCGTAGAGTAGACTCAGCACAGGCAGTCGCTTTATTACTCACGCGCTTTTTAGTATCGCGTGTCTGTAGACTATAGTTGCGAACCCACGCAGTCGGCAAACGTGGAGTACTCCCTCCATCCAACCAAAAAAAAACGCAATTCTTTAACCTTTCAAAATCTAATTTGACCATTCGTTTTATTTGAATAATGTATATAAATATTATCAATTTTGTTATGACTTATTAGATCATTAAAGATATTATAACAATAGCTAATTTATTTTGGAATTTACACAAATATGTTGAGCAAGACGAATAGTCAAATTAGATTTTGAAAAGGTCAAAAAATTATGTTTTTTTATGAACGGAGGGAGTATCACTCACGCCTTTACACAACGCGGGTCAACGGATGACATCCCTATTAAGCATAGGTGGATCCACTCCACTCAGTTGACTTTTCACAGGTGCAGAATCTTGACACCAAGCATTGCACTGACGCGTTGTGATATTCACAAATTACCACAATAATAACATTGCATCGGGCATTACATGTTTACAAAGATACATCGTAACACATCCAATGACAACACAGACAAGAGACAGAATAATAAACATGTTCGTCTTCCTCATCAAGTCCTCCAAAGATCCGCTCCAAGTTTTTCTTCTTGGTGTCACCACTTGGACCGCCCACTTGAAGCTTCTTCTTTATCCAAAGACCAGCTCCTCTTTCCAATTCGAAGGGCGAACAACTATGATGCCAAGATCCTTCAAGACCTCGAAGTATTCCTTTTCAAATCAGTAGTAATGACACTGCTGCTTATTAGGGTACTGAAAAACAGGCACACAAATTAGTGCAAAACTAGGGGCAGGGAGGCCCGAGACAACACGTCAACACTACAGAACGAAATACTCACCCCATTTCCTAGCACACTTGAAGTAGAGTCGGCCACGGTTATCACCATCCTTCTTGGTCCGCGCCTCCACCACCCGAGCAAGACTGCAGTCCGGACAACTGATGAGCGGGAACCCGCTGAGCTCACCAACTAGATCCCATTGAAGCCTATTCCTCGCCCGTCCACCTCCAGACGACTCCGCCAAAGGAGACCGAGACATCGGGCTCGAGCTCAACTAGGAGAAGCGATGGAAGAGAGCGACAGATGGAATGAATCGCGAGAGGCAGAAGCAGATACAGAGGGAGAGCAAACGCAGGTAGTAGATCCTGACAGGACGGCCCCTCCATGGGTGTGCACTATGACCCTGACAGGACGGCCCCACCACGCGCCAACTGCAGCTGAAGTGGCTTCTCTTTCATAGAAATAATACTATTCAATCAGCCAAAATCAGCCGAACAGCTTATTATACTCCCTCCGGGATGGTAACTTTTAAGTTGTTGAGTTTGTAAATGTAAAAATTATATGAGTAGATTTGTCTTAAAAAATACTTTGATAAAAGTATACATATATCACATCTCCATAAATATTTTTATAATAATAAGCGGTCAAAGTTATGTTCTGGAGATCGTGTCGCTGTTCTAAATGACTTCTAATACCATCCCGGAGGGAGTACGTTTTACTTGTGCCCGCCCAATTTTTCGCTATGATTTTTACGCGCCGAGCCTTTACAAAACTCAAAAAAATTTACCCGCCTCGTCACAGGCAGGCGATTCATTTCGATCGGGGGTGTTTGGTTCCTAGCCACACTCCTCACAGGCGACTCTAGGGTTTCTAGCTGCCTCATCAGCCCGCCGCCACCGCCGACGCATCCGCGCCATTCAAGCCGACGCCGCTTCCGCCAGCGACCTCCTTCTCCGACGGCTTCTTCCTCCACCAGGCCGGCCGACCATTCTAGGGTTTGATATCTAGCCCATCAATCTTGTCTGTGCCTACTGTTACTGAACTACAGTTTGTTAGATTCCACTATTCTTGAACTACCTTTTTTTATTTTTCCGTGATATGTGCCTTTGAAGCCTGTTCGCTTGTGTTTAATATGTAGTATTCTGTACGTGAGAGAGAATAAGCTGAAACAAGATGAAGCAAGCACAAGCGAACAGGTCGACTAGTCCTCACATACTGTCTATTACGTACAGAATTGAACTATAATTTTATCCTCATAATATGGATATAATTGAGTTGTACATACTGAACTTGACACCTCACTGCTACCAGGCCTGACTGCTACTATATATAACTACAATGTTGTTGTTATCCACTGCTGCTTATTTTCTTTATAGATGAATATGCGTGCTCAAGTAAACACGATCGCCGTAGAGTACTACAGGTATCTTGTCATACAAAAATGTGCATATTAAATGAACTGCCACGAAACTATAGTTTCTTTATACTCAATTATTCCTGAACTACCTTTTTTTTGGTGATCTGTGCCCCTGAGAGCTTGTTCGCTTGTTTAATAGTATCCTGTGAGAGAATAAGCTGAAACAAGATGAAGCAAGATTGCAAGAATAAGCGAACAGGCTCTCGTCTACTCCTCATACACTGCCTATTACAGAATTGAACTGTATAACTGTATCCTCAGATGGATGTATTGAGTTGTACATACTGAACTTGACACCTGGCTACTACATTAATGTTGTTACCTTTGTGTTTTTGTTTTAGGAGACTGCAACTACTACTGCTATTTTCTTTATAGATAAATATACATGCTCAAGAACAATGACTGCTCCTATTAAATGAAATGTTACTAAACTGCAGTTTGTCTATACTATTCTATTCCTGAACTACATTTAATTTATTTTGTGTTCTGTGACTCTGTGGTTACTGTAGTCCTAATAGACTGCCTATTGCAGAATTGAACTGTATAATATTAGCCTCACATGGATACTTCAGTGATTTCCATCCAACAGCAGGCATCAACGCGCCATCCGGTGTCGCCTGAATTTTTCAGTCGCCACGAAGTGAGGAAAGGTGATAATTCTGCTGCTTATTTTCTTCATAGATGAATACACAAGATCGAGAACACTAACTGCTCTGTCGAGTACTACTACTATCTTGTCTTACAAAAATTTTCCTGCTAAACGAACTGTTGCTAAACTACAGTTTGTTTATATTCTTCTATTCCTGAACTACTTCCTCCGCTTCAGTTTGTAAGTCGCTTTGACTTTTTTGGTACATCCATTTAGCTATGTATCTAGATACAATAATATGCCTGGATACATAGCAAAATGGACGAACCAAAAAAGTCAAAGCGACTTACAATTTGGAACGGAGGGAGTGCAATTTTTTGTGATCTGTGCCTCTGTCCATTAGAGTGGCTATTTTTTACGCTGGTTCGCCAAACTTAACGCAACCCTCCTCCTTTACCCGGGTTTGGGACCTCTGTTCAGGTGACGAAGCTACTTCAGTGATTTCCATCCAACAGCAGGCATCAACGCATCATCCGGTGTCGCCTGAATTTTTCAGTCGCCAGGAAGTGAGGAAAGGTGATAATTCTGCTGCTTATTTTCTTCATAGATGAATACGAAAGCTTGAGAACAGTAACTGCTCTGTCAAGTACTATTACTATCTTGTCTTACAAAAATTTTTCTACTAAACGAACTGTTGCCAAACTACAGGTTGTTTATATTCCTCTATTCCTGAACTACTTCTTCCGTTTCAGTTTGTAAGTCGCTTTGACTTTTTTGGTACATCCATTTAGCTATGTATCTAGATACAATAATATGCCTGGATACATAGCAAAATGGACGAACCAAAAAAGTCAAAGCGACTTACAATTTGGAACGGAGGGAGTGCAATTTTTTGTGATCTGTGCCTCTGTGGATTGTGTAGTCCTCACAGGCTGCCTATTACAGAATTGAACTGTATAATATTAGGGCCTTGCTAATTTCTAGGTGACTGAAATTTTCAAATCTTTTCAGGCGACGAAGCTTTTTTTTTAGATAATGGATGAGAAAAACATCCGGCCTCTACATCCGAGGATGTACACAGCCAATTATTACAAGTAGTGGATAAAAAGGTAGAGCAAAACAAGTCTCTAAAACAGATAAAGAGAACTAAAGCAAATGATAAATGTGCTTCCACCCTCTATTGGGAAACTCCAAAGTAACCACTTCTAGTTTTCTGCTAATTAGTGCGTTCTTGTCCTGTTCATCACGATGCAACTGGGCTCAGTACCGCAGCCAATAGGCTCATCTGAAAATTACCATCGACAACGAGAAAACTTTCATTTTGTTAAAGATAATATCGTTTCGACAGCGCCAAATGGCCCAGCATATAGCTGTGACGCCAACCCAAATCAAGTTTCTAATCCTTTTATTCTGATTAGTAGGCCATGTATGAAACATATGGCTTATGTAGATGTAGGCTGGTTTAGGCCAAGTAGCATAAAAGATGTTCCTCCATACCGTTTTTTCGAATACGGACAATCTAGGAAAAGGTGTTGGATGGTCTCATTCATATTACAACCAACACATTTCTGGCTTCCTTTCCAGTTTTTCCTAGTGAGGAAAGGTGATAATTCTGCTGCTTATTTTCTTCATAGATGAATATACAAGCTTGAGAACACTGACTGCTCTGTCGAGTACTACTACTATCTTGTCTTACAAAAATTTTCCCACTAAACGAACTGTTGCTAAACTACAGGTTGTTTATATTCCTCTATTCCTGAACTACTTCTTCCGTTTCAGTTTGTAAGTCGCTTTGACTTTTTTGGTACATCCATTTAGCTATGTATCTAGATACAATAATATGCCTGGATATATAGCAAAATGGACGAACCAAAAAAGTCAAAGCGACTTACAATTTGGAACAGCGGGACTGCAATTTTTTGTGATCTGTGCCTCTGTGGATTGTGTAGTCCTCACAGACTGCCTATTACTGAATTGAATCAGATAATATTAGGGCCTTGCTAATTTCCAGGTGACTGAAATTTTCAAATCTGTTCAGGCGATCAAGCTTTTTTTTTAGATAATGGATGAGAAAAACATCCGGCCTCTACATCCGAGGATGTACACAGCCAATTATTACAAGTAGTGGATAAAAAGGTAGAGCAAAACAAGTCTCTAAAACAGATAAAGAGAACTAAAGCAAATGATAAATGTGCTTCCACCCTCTATAGGGAAACTCCAAAGTAATCACTTCTAGTTTTCTGCTAATTAGCGAGAGTGTGTTCTTGTCTTGTTCATCACGCCGCAATCGGGCTCGAACGCAGCCAATAGGCTCATCTCGAAAATTACCATCGACAACGAGAAAACTTTCATTTTGGTAAAGATAATATCGTTTCGACGGCGCCAAATGGCCCAAAGATATAGCCGTGACGCCAACCCAAATCAAGTTTCTAATCCTTTTATTCGGATTAGTAGGCCATGTACGAAACATATGGCTTATGTAGATGTAGGCTGGTTTAGGCCAGTAGCATAAAAGATGATCCTCCATATCGTTTTCGAATACGGACAATCTAGGAAAAGGTGTTGGATGGTCTCATTCATATTACAACCAACACATTTCGGCTTCCTTTCTAGTTTTTCCTAGTGAGGAAAGGTGATATTAACGCTATTATTTATTTTCTTCATAGATGAATATACAAGCTTGAGAACACCGATCGCTTCGTCGAAAGTACTACTACTATCTTGTCTTACAAAAATTTTCCCACTAAACGAACTGTTGCTAAACTACAGTTTGTTTATATTCCTCTATTCCTGAACTACTTCTTCCGTTTCAGTTTGTAAGTCGCTTTGACTTTTTTGGTACATCCATTTAGCTATGTATCTAGATACAATAATATGCCTGGATACATAGCAAAATGGACGAACCAAAAAAGTCAAAGCGACTTACAATTTGGAACGGAGGGAGTGCAATTTTTTGTGATCTGTGCCTCTGTGGATTGTGTAGTCCTCACAGGCTGCCTATTACAGAATTGAACTGTATAATATTAGGGCCTTGCTAATTTCCGTGTGACTGAAATTTTCAAATCTTTTCAGCGTAAATTTTTTTTAGATAATGGATGAGAAAACATCCGGCCTCTACATCCGAGGATGTACACAGCCAATTATTACAAGTAGTGGATAAAAAGGTAGAGCAAAACAAGTCTCTAAAACAGATAAAGAGAACTAAAGCAAATGATAAATGTGCTTCCACCCTCTATTGGGAAACTCCAAAGTAACCACTTCTAGTTTTTACGCTAATTAGCGAGAGTGCGTTCTTGTCCTGTTCATCACGCAAAGAACGGGCTCGCATCGCAGCCAATAGGCTCATCTGAAAATTACCATCGACAACGAGAAAACTTTCATTTTGTTAAAGATAATATCGTTTCGACAGCGCCAAATGGCCCAGCATATAGCTGTGACGCCAACCCAAATCAAGTTTCTAATCCTTTTATTCTGATTAGTAGGCCATGTACGAAACATATGGCTTATGTAGATGTAGGCTGGTTTAGGCCAGTAGCATAAAAGATGATCCTCCATACCGTTTTCGAATACGGACAATCTAGGAAAAGGTGTTGGATGGTCTCATTCATATTACAACCAACACATTTCTGGCTTCCTTTCCAGTTTTTCCTAGTGAGGAAAGGTGATAATTCTGCTGCTTATTTTCTTCATAGATGAATATACAAGCTTGAGAACACTGACTGCTCTGTCGAGTACTACTACTATCTTGTCTTACAAAAATTTTCCCACTAAACGAACTGTTGCTAAACTACAGATTGTTTATATTCCTCTATTCCTGAACAACTTCTTTCGTTTCGGTTGTAAGTCGCTTTGACTTTTTTTTGGTACATCCATTTAGCTATGTATCTAGATACAATAATATGCCCGGATATATAGCAAAATGGACGAACCAAAAAGTCAAAGCTTAATTTACAATTTGGAACGGGAGTGCAATTTTTGTGATCTATGCCTCTCGTGGATTGTGTAGTCCTCACGACCGCCTATTACTGAATTGAACTGTATAATATTAGGGCCTTGCTAATTTCTAGGTGACTGAAATTTTCAAATCTGTTCAGCGATCTTTTTTTTTTTTTAGATAATGGATGAGAAAAACATCCGGCCTCTACATCCGAGGATGTACACGACCAATTATTACAAGTAGTGGATAAAAGGTAGAGCAAAACAAGTCTCTAAAACAGATAAAGAGAACTAAAGCAAATGATAAATGTGCTTCCACCCTCTATAGGGAAACTCCAAAGTAATCACTTCTAGTTTTTCTCGCTAATTAGCGAGAGTGTGTTCTTGTCGTGTTCATCACGCCGCAATCGGGCTCAATACATCGACCAATAGGCTCATCGAAAATTACCTTCGATAACGAGAAAACTTTCATTTTGTTAAAGATAATATCGTTTCGACAAAGACCAAATGGCAAAGCATATAGCCGTGACGCCAACCCAAATCAAGTTTCTAATCCTTTTATTCTGATTAGTAGGCTATGTACCAAACATATGGCTTATGTAGATCTAGGCTGGTTTAGGCCAGTAGCATAAAAGATGATCCTCCATACCGTTTTCGAATACGGACAATCTAGGAAAAGGTGTTGGATGGTCTCATTCATATTACAACCAACACATTTCTGGCTTCCTTTCTAGTTTTTCCTAGTGAGGAAAGGTGATAATTCTGCTGCTTATTTTCTTCATAGATGAATATACAAGCTTGAGAACACTGACTGCTCTGTCGAGTACTACTACTATCTTGCCTTACAAAAATTTTCCCACTAAATGAACTGTTGCTAAACTACAGTTTGTTTATATTCCTCTATTCCTGTACTACTTCTTCCGTTTCAGTTTGTAAGTCGCTTGACTTTTTTGGTACATCCATTTAGCTATGTATCTAGATACAATAATATGCCTGGATATATAGCAAAATGGACGAACCAAAAAAGTCAAAGCGACTTACAATTTGGAACGGAGGGAGTGCAATTTTTTGTGATCTGTGCCTCTGTGGATTGTGTAGTCCTCACAGACTGCCTATTACAGAATTGAACTGTATAATATTAGGGCCTTGCTAATTTCCAGGTGACTGAAATTTTCAAATCTGTTCAGGCGATGAAGCTTTTTTTTTAGATAATGGATGAGAAAAACATCCGGCCTCTACATCCGAGGATGTACACAGCCAATTATTACAAGTAGTGGATAAAAAGGTAGAGCAAAACAAGTCTCTAAAACAGATAAAGAGAACTAAAGCAAATGATAAATGTGCTTCCACCCTCTATTGGGAAACTCCAAAGTAACCACTTCTAGTTTTCTGCTAATTAGCGAGAGTGTGTTCTTGTCTTGTTCATCACGCTGCAACTGGGCTCAGTACCGCAGCCAATAGGCTCATCTGAAAATTACCTTCGACAACGAGAAAACTTTCATTTTGTTAAAGATAATATCGTTTCGACAGCGCCAAATGGCCCAGCATATAGCTGTGACGCCAACCCAAATCAAGTTTCTAATCCTTTTATTCTGATTAGTAAGCCATGTACCAAACATATGGCTTATGTAGATCTAGGCTGGTTTGGGCCAGTAGCAGAAAAGATGATCCTCCATACCGTTTTCGAATACGGACAATCTAGGAAAAGGTGTTGGATGGTCTCATTCATATTACAACCAACACATTTCTGGCTTCCTTTCCAGTTTTTCTGACATTTTATTTGTTCTCTGCCTCAGTGGTTTGTTTAGTCCTCATAAGAAAGCCTATTACAGAATTGAACTGTATAATTTTATCCTCACATGGATATTTTCAGTTGTAGATACTGAACTTGACACCTGAGTGTTACTATAATGTTGTTATCTGTGTGGTTTTGTCATAGGAAACTGCAACTACTGCTGCTTATTTTATTTATAGAGATGAATATACGTGCTCAAGATAGAACAATGACTACACCTTTTCCTCGCCCCTAGAACTACCGGTGAAGCTTTGTCGTGTTTGCTGGCTGTTGACGACGCTCGAAAATGGTAAGCTGCAGCTATGAGATATACAAACCCTACTTATTGTTAGCTTTTTGCTTAGTGCTAGCTGTTGACTTCTCTGTGTAACCTAAATCTATTTGATGTAGGTGTCTGATGGCACATTTACAACATCATCTGGCAACGAAACAACTTATTCTCTAGAGGATGGCTGGAGAGCTACATATGAAGAGACAGAGCAAGAGATAGATGATGGTACCACAGGGGGCAAGAGAGAGATGATGGTACCACGCGGGGGGTGTTCGGGATTTTTCTTTGGAGAGGGGCAGCCATCCGGCTTTCCGGTCGAAAAGCGGAGGGTCGGAGGACACACACAAGGTGGCCTCGAAGGCAAGATAGTTGTCACGGCGCTCAAGCCGAACGGGTTTCCCACCGAGAAGGTGGCCATGCTAAGAATGAAGAGACTTGCTGGTCCGATTGCTAGAAAAAGGTCCCCTTGCTCACATATTCAGTCTCTTCCTTAAGCGCTGCAACAAAGGAATTGTTATTTGAGGCGTGGTCCAGAATTCATTGGAGTTTGTAGGCAACTTAAGGCGCATAGCATATAAGAAGCGTGGCAGTCAAGAGGCAAAAGTTTTAGGACCTTCAAAAGCGATCTAGTGCAGAATTACGTCATGAAGGGGTTGGATGCCACGGTGAAGCACCCATACATCACCAAGGACGATTAAACGACTAGCCGGCTTAAGAGCAGCAAAGAAAGAGGCACCGGCAACAAGTGAGAGATACAAGCGGCTTAGGGGAGAAGAACAAGCATGACCTTTGCCGGGTACAGGAGGTTATGAGGCAAAGTTCGAAGTGTGGGAGAAGGAGGACACTTACTTACTCCACAATAGCATCAAGAATCCTTGGCATGAATTTCCAGTGAACCACGCTCGACATTTTTTGCGTGCACGGTGCTGTCTGGCTGTGTCAGGTAATAAGGCTGCAATTGTTTGGTCAGGTGAAGAGTCTCGGTATTTATCCGAGAAGGTTTTAGAGAAGACCGCCCGCGTGTTTCTTCCGAGGGCACCGGGTGTAAGGGAAAGAGATATTCACACAGAGGTCCCTGGGCACCCCTGAGCGCATGGCGTGTGCGTGGTATGTCTAGTATGACTGGTTGGAAGTTTTGGCCGCCTTGCGCCGACATGTACAGAAAGAGGAAGTCTCCAGGTGCGTTGGCCGAAGCATATAGAGAAGAGTTTGGACCTCAACTAGATGAGCTCACAGCTAAGGTGGCGGCATTGGAATCGGGAGGACATGGTTCATTTGCACGCCAACACCCCTAGCCGTGTAGGTGGTGTGAAGAGCAACAGCGTCGCGAGAAGCCGATTCGGATGACGAACCGGATGCTTGTTGACATTTCTTAACGCAATCACTAGAAGCAGGTTTAGAACCCATCTCTGATGACTACGCTTAGGAAACGAACCGCCGATATCACTAAGTGGAACCACCATGTCGGTGATAATGCACTTTCAATCAACGGTGATAGATCTTGCCATAGTTGATATTTCATCCGCAAGCGCACGCGGATCTATCATTGTAGCATTTCACCCGTAAGTATTCGTGGTATCGTTATTTATATTTTCCCAAAGGAAGGCATGTTGTATAAGAAGTAGCATGGCATCTGGATGATGAAATGTGTGCACGCTAAGACCAACTCGATCATAACAGGGGGTAAGCAATCCGGTTTATAGATAGTGTGACACACACATTGGAATCCACCAGGAAAGGATAAATAAAATAGATAAAGAATAAACGAATGTCCTATGGAGTAATCTAATGTATTCTAGTCATGGTCTTACAATGAATAGTTAGGATCATATGCTAACACGATCTAAGCATGGTTATGTCTAGAATAACAGGGAGACTTCCCGGTACCATCCGGCCCAATGGAAAGCATTTACGAACTCCTACATCACATGCGAACGTGGAGGGATTACAAGGGACGGACAGGGCTGTCACAACCCTGCCGCCTACCCTCACGACCGTGGCATGCTCTCATATTCGAACGTGTCGTAATACCCAGGCACCATGCCCGCGTACCAGAGCACTACTCTTGTCCCCCAGGATCCCCACCCTACGGATGGACGGACTAAGACAAGAGCAAACCCGAAAGAACGATGAACTGTTATCCCATCTATAATCATGTTATGCATACGATGATCGATGAAGAACAAATATGAACACGTTAAGATTATGATATACAAATTATATGCTAGTTCATATACCAACACTAGAACATGAACAAGACTATACTCTAATTCATAAGTTAGACCATGATCATAGAAATAGAACTTGTAAATAGGAGAAAGATCCATGGAGGATTTATATTACCAAGCTCACTTTGCTCCAAGATTACAAGTTCTCCTCTTGTAGCTCTTCTATTCCAATGCTAGCCAAATAAGAAGAAGAAGAAGAAGTGGTGGTGGAGAGTGAGGTAGAGAGTGTGAGTGTGCTGGTGTGTTGACTCCAAGTGTGGTGTGTGGAATGAGGGAGAGAGAGGGGGTACTTATACACAAGAGGGAGGTGGTCAAATGACCCTAATACCCCTAAACCGACCTAAGCGGGGCGCCCAGTGCGTTGCACCGGCCTTCCACCCCGAATCGACCATTTGAGCATTGAATGTACCGCCACGAAGGTTGGGCCTGAACCGCCCCCACTAGGGTCTTGGGCGCTTCAGGCGCGGGCCGCCCAGGCTTTTCTAAGGGCCGTCCTCCTTCGTCTTGAAAAGTCGCGGGCATGGGCTTGGCTCGATCCGTGTTGTCGGGTTTGGTCCATTTCCACCCCGGGCTTGATATCCTTGAGAATGCGTTTTCAGGATGGCGTACTTTGGACGTATTTCCACCTATATTTATTATAAATACTACAAAATACATTTCGAACACTACAAGTGGAAATATGTTAGTAATAAATGTATATGAGTATAAAAAGGTATAGTTTTACTCCTTTTATGGTAGTAAGTTGACGGGAAAAATATGTCGTTAGTGACCCGTCAACAAACTCCCCCCAAGCTTACCCCCTTTGGCGTCCTCGAGCAAAAGATAAATACTTGGTTGTTGATCGGAGTTGCTACAATGCCGGTTATGTTTCACAAGTGCCGGGGTTATAATAAGATTTTCTACTATAGTTTGAATAAAATGGCACATCTTTTCTCACCCTTTATTACCTTTCATCGTAGCGTTGCTTTTTAGCTTTTCTCAAAGCCTTGAGTCGTTGCCGATAGAACGGTTATAACGTAAATACTTTTCATTCATTCTTTTGATCAACCTTCTCATCCAAGGATTTATTTATTTAAGTTATATTTTATTTTTTCGAGAAAGTATGGGCTTTATTGCTATATATATATATATTTTGGAGAGGTGGGCTCTGCCGCCCTAGACTTTTGTCTTTTATTTTCTCTCTTTTTTTTTTTTTTTTTTTTTTGGAGATATGGGCTCTACTACGCCTCGGACACATGTCCATTTTTCATCTCTTTCTTTTTTTTTAGCATAGCCCATAGCATTTCTCTTTTCTTTCAAATTAAGCTCCCGGATGTCAAGTATCTCATTTGAACGAAATCATAGTAAATCTGTTTGTACCATATCATACTTGGCAACAACTTAGACTGGATAGAGCTTATGCAACCCACATGAATCAGGTTTTTCGGGATGAGTTTTTTTTTTTAGACTTAGCCACTAAACCCAAACTTTAGAGAAATTCGAATTATAAACTAGGCACATGCAAAACATAAGACAGAGCAACTATTCATCATTTCAACAAGGGACTAAGACTAAACATTTTCATGGCTCATATGTATAGACATGAAAGCACAAGAAGAGCTACTTATTCTATTTTTGGATTTTTTTAGGATGCAAGATTGCTAGAATTTAAACATGCTAAAATAAAATAAAATTTGATGGAAATAAATATGCAATGCAATGATACCGCGGGGGTCCTCCCCCAAGCTATCTGGAGGCCTATTGATCCGGATTAAAGCCCCGGTGCCTCCGGCATGCTGCTTCCTCGCGTGCGCTTGAAAGTAGCCATGTTTGCCTCTGCTGGTCCCATCGTTGCTTGTTCCGGTGTTCCCAGTTTTGTCGCCACCGATGGGTGTTTCGCACATGAGTGTTAAGTGTATGCTCGATATTACCTGTGCGAACGTCGAGGTGCTGCAGCTGCACGTTGATAGCCTCCAGTCTATATACTGATGGTCTTGGTTGGACTTCTGGGGGCATACCCTCAGAGCTGCTGGAAAGGTCCACCATGTTGGCCCTCCATGCCTCTGAATCTCCTTCAAGCCACTCGATGGTGCAGCGCCATGGGTGGAGGTTCCCACCTTGGATCATACAGGGCATAAACCCCTGGGGTCCCCATAGGATAGAATCCTCCCGCTCGAACGTCCCAAGCAGCCGCGGGTGGTGGCGTGAAGTATGCTGCATGAGAACTTGAGCCAGCCTCTGGTCTCCTGCCACTGCGGGTGGAACTGCTGGGGGCCTCTCTCCGCGCACACTATCGCCAGTCTCGAGCTCAAAAGTCAAAGATCGGCTTTTTATACAACTGTAGATCCGGGTTAGGTAACCGAATCACAGTTGTATAGCCAGGAAAAGTATGCGCAAGCTCTCCTGTCGGTAGTGTCTTCGCTAGGTGCCCTAATACTAGCTGTGCAGCAGTCCAGTACTCACGGGGTGTGGAAATGTACTCTATTTGCACATTGTCCAATGCCCCAATCGTAGAAGCGATGCGTGTGATAATCGATGTGCAGGTGACTGGAACAGCCACTTTGGAAATAACATGATAAAGGTTCCTGCACATCTCTACCATGGGGGCTACCTCAACCTTATGGACAATAAGCATAGAGAAGCTTGAGTTCTGTCTCATTTACCCATCTAACCCCGTGCCTAGGAAACAGTGCCAACGACATCCAGCGATGAATAAATCTAAGTGATGGGTGCTGGATTTGTGAGTGGCGAGGCTTGAAGACACCGGTCTCGTGAGCACCGGTAATCTCTTCCCAAAACTGGGGTCAAACGAAGCCGGGCAAAGCCGCATCCAAATCTAATGCACATCTGTAACTAAAGCCCAAGTGACTAGCTAGTTCTGCCCACTTGATATGATAAGAACGACCGAAAAGGCGGAAAGAAATGCCTAGCTTGTCCTCTACCAAGGTGCATAGAAACTAGATTGTTAGGTGGCGAGAACCTTCCTCCTCGAGAGAGGGGGATAATCCCGCCACCCAACCGCTTTCCAAATAGTGCGGAGTTCATCATCCATACCTGTTTGTTCGAGAAGGTCGGGTCGATCCCGGCGTGTGTTGGAACACACGATCCTTGAGTAGGAGATATGCTTGCATCTCCCGGGTTCCCCCCGATGTCGAGGTATGGAGCGTCGGTTTTGCCGAGAGTCGGGGAGCTTGAGCTTCTTCCTCCCCGACCGGTGCAAAGATCTTCTTGCATGTGGGAGCTCTCTTGCTCGCCGAGGTTGAAGGAGCTCGTGCTTTGTGCCGCGAGCTACGCCTTTGATGATCGCCTCAACTTGCCAAGGAATTCCCGGTTTTCTTCATGGCTACTACAAAAATGATTGAGCGAGACCTCGGGTGTGCAAGGGTTAGATGAAAGTATGAACTTTCACACCGTGATCTTGCTCGGCACAATATTTTTGGTGGAGAAAATTGAGTGTAGAGCAAAGTGGGGAGAGAGTGTGAGAGTGAGAAAGAGTGAGAATGGAAGGTGGGTGCCCTCACACCGGTGCCCAACTATTTATAGCCGAGCAAACGACCAGGGCGCGCCATGCAACGGATAGGAGCCGTTGGCAAAGGCGGGCCCGCGCGGGCGCCAAAGATGGGCACCCCCGCCCGAGGCGGCTGTCGTTGATTTTGGTCGGGCGTGCACAACGGTCATGAAAAGTTTAGATCCGTTGTTTGCTCACGCCGGTTCGGCCGGTTTCTTCCTTTTTGATTTTCTCCAAAAAGTTTTCAAAATTTTGCTTTGTTGTTTTTTTTATATACTAAAAATTTATATAGAAAATACTTTTCTCAGTATATTTTATTTAGGAAATATTTTTTCTTAATTTTTCATAGAAAATTTTATTTTATTTATAAATATCTTTATTTTAGTTTTTGAAAATATTTACTTATAGATTTTATGTAATAGATATTTTTGTTTATTTTGATAAAATATTTTATAAAACATATATTATATATATATATATTTTTTTTAAAAATATATATATATCCCATTTTTTTTAGAGGGCGGGTTATTTATAGTCACTGTCGACTCGACACGGGCGTAGAGTATCCGCCTCCGGGGTTTCAGAAGTCAGATCCCTCAACACACCACACCGGGTCTTGATGATGATACGGGTGTGTTGTTGCTTGTACCCAATGAATGGGCACTTTACCGCCTTATCTCTCGACATGGAAGATGATGAAGCCCTTCCCCAAGCCGATATCGCTTTGGGTGTGTAGAGAAATGGCCTCCCTGTGAGGAGAGACACATCCTCTTTCGGGCCCATATCTAGGACCATGAAGTCTGCAGGGATGTATTCATCTTTAATTTTGATCAGCATGTCTTCAAGAATTCCCTCGGGCTGCCGTGTTGTTTGATCTGCCATTTGGAGGACAAAGCTTGCAGGAGCAAGTGTCCCACCATGGATTCTATTAAAGGTGGCCTTGGACATCACATTAATACTAGCCCCCAAGTCACGTGAATGCATTGGCGAAGATGTGGGGCCAATGGCACAGCCGATGATCGGACGCCTGTGGTCTCCCCCTTATTGGCAATAAACGGCGAGTCCACGGCGATCTTTTAAGCTCGGTGGGTTGACCGAGCCTCGGTGTTATCCTGTTGACCGACTCGTGCGGGACCTCACGTTGCCCTGGGATCCTACCCGAGTCGTTAACTGGTACTTGGGTAGCAATCTGGGCTAGCTGTGTTTCCATCATCTTATTGAAGCTCAATTGATTCTTCACAGCCGATGTCACCCCTTCCAGCTTGTTATTCACCCCTTCTAGGATTTTATCTTGATGGCTCATCTCTTTGGTGAGATTTTCATTGATCTTGGCTTGGCCCAACACCAGGTCTTTTAGTGAAGGCTGACCGGAGCTGTAATTGGGATTATAGCCCTGGTTACCTTGGAATGGTGGACGAAACTGGTTGTTCCAGCCTTGCTGAGGTTGGCGATCCCCGTTGTTGTTGATGAACGCCGCTTGCTTCTTCACGGGTCTCGTGGCGCTTATCCCCGAGTGGCCAACTTCACCACAGGTCTCACATGTCATGTGTGAGAGTGGGGCTTAAAACCGGGCGCTGCTGATTAGTTGAGTCCAGGCTGCGCCATCCAGCCTTCTTCAAACAAAAGATCCATTTTTGCGGGCAAGCATATCCGCCTCCTTCACGGGATGCATGCCTTTTGTGTTTTTGGCTGGGGTTCTGTCCTCCCCGCCTCCGGGTTTGCCACCATCTTGTCGATCAGGGCTGTTGCCTGATCGATGGTGAGTGATAAGAATGCGCCACCAGCAGCGGCGTCTAGGTGCCCCTTCGATATGGCCGTGAGACCATTATAGAAGTTTTGGAGCACCAGCCAATTCTCCATTCCGTGGTGCGGGCATGCTTGAATGTATTCCTGCAGCCTTTCCCACGCCTCCGGGATGGGTTCCATTGAATTCTGCTGGAAATTGGCGATCCTTCCCCTTAGGGCATTGGTTTTACCCATGGGGAAGAACTTAGCCAGGAACGCCGTGGAGCATTTTGCCCACGTATTTACTGCTTCCTTGTCCTTGTAGAACCACTGTTTCGCTTTCCCCACGAGGGAGAAAGGAAACAGGCGGAGCCTGATAACGTCGGGTTCGACGTCCTTGATGACAATCGTGTCGCACAGCTCAAGGAAGTGTTGGAGATGTGCGTTGGCGTCCTCGCTAGGCAGTCCACAGAAGGGACTGGCCTGCACCATGGTGATTAGCCCAGTGCGTAGCTCGAAGTTCTTATCCGCAACATTGACCACCGGCCCAGTGGGCACGTTGGCAACAGCGGGCACAGAGAAATCGCGGAGCGACTTTTGAGCCATAGCTTGCGGTTCGGTTGGTGCAGGGGTGTCGGTCTCAACTTTCGAGGTTCCGGCTGAAGAAGAAGAGGTACGAGACCTGTTCTTCCTTAGGAGTGCCTCGGGATTCTCGGTGAAGTTTGTCGGCAGTTGGAAACCTGACATACACTATCCTGTTTTCATCCACAACAGGAGAAAACATAAAAGATTAGCCTGTATGAGCAAGTGGTTATCACGCATGCACATTTCATATTCATAGCCAGCTAGTGATTTCTTATAACAATGCCTTCCCCGGCAACGGCGCCAGAAATGCTTGTTGACATTTCTTAACGCAATCACTAGAAACAGGTTTAGAACCCATCTCTGATGACTACGCTAGGAAACGAACCGTCGATATCACTAAGTGGAACCACCATGTCGGTGATAACGCACTTTCAATCAACGGTGATAGATCTTGTCATAGTTGATATTTCATCCGCAAGCGCACGGATCTATCATTGTAGCATTTCACCCGGAAGTATTCAGGGTATCGTTATTTATATTTTCCCAATGGAAAGCATGTTGTATAAGAAGTAGCATGGCATCTGGATGATGAAATGTGTGCACGCTAAGACCAACTCGATCATAACAGGGGTAAGCAATACGGTTTATAGATAGTGTGACACACACATTGGAATCCACCAGGAAAGGATAAATAAAATAGATAAAGAATAAACGAATGTCCTATGGAGTAATCTAATGTATTCTAGTCATGGTCTTACAATGAATAGTTAGGATCATATGCTAACACGATCTAAGCATGGTTATGTCTAGAATAACAGGGAGACTTCCCGGTACCATCCGGCCCAATGGAAAGCATTTACGAACTCCTACATCACATGCGAACGTGGAGGGATTACAAGGGACCGGATTGTGGGCTGTCACAACCCCGCCGCCTACCCTCACAACCGTGGCATGCTCTCATATTCGAAGGTGTCAGAATACCAGGGCACCATGCCCGCGTGCGAGCACTACTCTTGTCCCCCCAGATCCCCACCCTACGGACGGACGGACTAAGACAAGAGCAAACCCGAAAGAACGATGAACCGTTATCCCATCTATAATCATGTTATGCATACGATGATCGATGAAGAACAAATATGAACACGTTAAGATTATGATATACAAACTATATGCTAGTTCATATACCAACACTAGAACATGAACAAGACTATACTCTAATTCATAAGTTAGACCATGATCATAGAAATAGAACTTGTAAATAGGAGAAAGATCCATGGAGGATTTATATTACCAAGCTCAATTTGCTCCAAGATTACAAGTTCTCCTCTTGTAGCTCTTCTACTCCAATGCTAGCCAAATAAGAAGAAGAAGAAGAAGTGGTGATGGAGAGTGAGGTAGAGAGTGTGAGTGTGCTGGTGTGTTGACTCCAAGTGTGGTGTGTGGAATGAGGGAGAGAGAGGGGGTACTTATACACAAGAGGGAGGTGGTCAAATGACCCTAATACCCCTAAACCGACCTAAGCAGGGCGTCCAGGTACGTTGCACCGGCCTTCCACCCCCGAACCGACCGTTTGAGCATTGAATGTACCGCCACGCGAAGGTTGGGCCTGAACCGCCCCCACTAGGGTGCGGGCGCACCCCCCTGGGCGCGGGCCGGCCCAGGCTTTGGCAGGCCATCCTCCTGCGTCTTGAAAAGTCGTGGCATGGGCTTGGCTCGGTCCGTGTTGTCAGGTTTGGTCCATTTCCACCCTGGGCTTGATATCCTTGAGAATGCGTTTTCCAGGATGGCGTACTTTGGACGTATTTCCACCTGTATTTATTATAAATACTACAAAATACATTTCGAACACTACAAGTGGAAATATGTTAGTAATAAATGTATGTGTAGTATAAAAAGGTATAGTTTTACTCCCTTTATGGTACTTTCCACGTCAGCACCATGTACCCTTGCAGTGAAGACTCGAGGTTATCTGGTTGAGGTGGCAAGGGGAATGGTATACCCGAATCAACTACATCTTAAAGGTCAACCAATACTGGAAGGACATTCTATTGTTTTTATTGATCATGTAACTCCTGGTTTTGAGGCTACACTACTGGATCCGCCGACAGGCGAGATCAAGGCTCTTGGACAGGCTATGTGTAAGATGATCCAGTGGAGCAGAGCCCGTCTTCATCGTAGCATTCCTAAAGCCCTCTTCTTTTACCGCCCCAAAACCTCCCTCGTGCCTACTTCGCCTCAATCAAAGTCAATCTAAAGGACCGTATGACACGCAGCCTTAAATGGGAATGACAAAGAATGATCGAATCCCTCTCAGGCCGCAATGGATGGGAATGCGGCGACTTCGCCGCATGCCAATGACGGCCGAGTGCCTTGCGAGTGCATCGGCTAACGATGTGGAAACCGGCTCTCAAGGCAAGGATGACCCGAGTGCCTCGCAGCGGTGGGCCGAGAATGCGGGGAGTGGCTCGCATGACAAGAATGTCCAGAGTGCCTCTCGCAGTGTGACCGCTGAGAATCAAGCGTGGCTCAACAAAGAGGACAACAAGGTCCAAACAAGCATGTTTCGGGCAAGAAGCATGGAGGTCCAAACAAGAATGTACAAAGAAGTAGTCCTTCACTTGGAGTTCTCGCACTGTGCGTGTTTCCATTCGGTGAATAACCACTCGTGTTTCATATGTTTGCGTGCCGTCGCAAAACCGATGAAAAGACATGTGGGGTCTACACGGCCCACCACTTCCTGGCTGCGATGAAACAAGTTCATCTGGACCGTCACGAGGTAACTCAAAGTGCAGCTCCATCATGTGCCTACCTTTGTTTGGCAATAAAGACCATGTGTACAACGAACACTTATGCCTACCTTTCTTTGTATTAGGATTTTGATTTGTCTGGAAATTCAATTAATTTGGAGGATATTAGAGAGGAGATCGCCAAGTTTGTTATGGAAGAGATCATCAGCCCTGAAGGCGAGTATTCGTTTCGTGAACCATGAGTTCCTTCTGTTTCCCTTGCTGCATGACGATTAGGTGGATACATGCATTTGAACTGTGTTATTTGTGTTGTGAACAATCTGTGTGGCGTGCCCTGAACAACTGGGTATGTCTGTGTGAAGAACATTCTGAGATACACATGAATTTTCAGAGATACACATGAATTTTAAGAAATACACATGAATTTTCCATGCTGCAGGCGTCTGCCATTTGTTTGTGATCGGACCTGTGTATATGTATTATATACGTATTAATAATACCAATGCTTTGGTCTGCAGACGGTTCTAGCGCGTCTGCGACGTCATCATTAATACAGACGTCTCAGTTTTCTAGAGGCGTCTCTAGTCTCGGCACAGTACAGACCCATCTTAACCTGTCTGTAATAACTGAATAAGTACAGACCACCGCGGCTAACGAGCGTCTGTGGGTTTCGGAATAGTTTCTGTCGCGTGAATCCGTCTGTAATATCTAAATTATTAACGACACTGTGTGTTTTCGCGCGCGTCTGCGGAACCACCGTCGTAGTCTCGGCGTCGGGCCGCCGAGCACCGGGTAAACGCGTGCGAAATAGAAACCTCGACGCGACACGCCGAAAGGGACAAGCATCCTGTAATTTCCCGGTAGCTACGGCCGAAAGCATACGCTACAAGCGCCCGAAAATGCGGAACGATTCATAAATAAAAAAACCACGCTCAGAAATTAAGCGAAACCTACGACGTGGCGGACAAAATGAACGCGTCCGTAAAGGGTTAAGGAACTACAGATGGGCAATCCACGCGACGCATCTCAGAATGAAGCGTAAAACCACGAGACACGGGTTTGGCGTATGTTCAGAACCGCCCGTATTACGGGATCGGTTATCGTCCGCACGGGTCCGTATATTACTAATGCTTTACAGATGGTTCACCGCCGGGCGTTTGTGCAAGCAGTACCGATTCGCGCGCGGTACGCGCACGCGTCTAACATGCGCGTCATTGTTACAGACGCATTTTGTAAAATGGGTCCCGGGCGTCACTACTTTTGGACGCGGTACAGTCGATTACTGATGCCGCGGGTCTGTGACATTTCCAGATGTACAGTCGCATCTTAGACAATAATGTCTGTAGATACTGTAGACCACAGTCGAGCAAAACCCTAGGACACAGACGTTCCACGGCGCGTGTGTAACAAGGGCTCACTACAGACGGGAAGTTTGAGACACACTAAATCCCGTCAGATTAAAGCCCCATTGCGACGCTTCGCTACGGACAGTGCGTAATGTCGACATTTAGAGACCCTAATGGGCAGAAGCGCGCGCGCGACTGTAGAAGCCCTCAACGCGCGACTATAGAAGCCTTTTTTTACATAGTGTCAAGCAAGGTTGTTACTCCAACATGTTTGAATCTTTATTTATGAACAAGCCATAATTAAGGTAAAGCTTAATTAATGATGACTTACCTCAAGATGTTACCTTATTATTGGAGTGTGACAGCATAACACCCTGTGGTGGTCCTTTTCTTCTGCTCAAAGCTTTTCTTCTGTGGACTCTTGTGTATCTTGTTCCTCACTTGTCTCCTTTATTACATCATCTTTCCTTTCTTGTTCTTTAAATTGTGCTTGAACCTTTTTGCTCCTCTCATGATTTTATTCCTATAATATTAGTTAACAATACATACCGAAGGAATATACAAGTAATTTCAACAAGGGTAGAATTGTCATGGAGCTAAAGGTTGCGTTTATGTTAGGAAAGGTTTTGGATATGAACACTAGTAGGGATGTGCAGAGCAATGACGACATGCTATGGTCACAGAAGATGCCAAAGTCGTCACAGCTTCTGTTTTGTGACGAGTTTAAGACCAGCGTCACATTATGTATTCAGTGACGAAAGACACGTTTTGGTCATAGATGTGCAGTCATTCAGTGACCAAAATGGTTTAGTCATGGATGTGGGACCAATCTATGACCATATGTTTTGGTCACTGATACCTCGTGGAAGTCGTCATAATCTCCCGTCTTGGTGGCGTCAACCATCGTATCTACGAATAGAACTTAGATACGTTTTGTTTTAACGTGTTAAAAACCGTATCTATTAGAGGAGTGTTGGTATTTTTTAACGCACACAGATAAATCCGCAAGCGCACGGAAAGTACCGTTGTAGCTTTCACCCGGAGTATTCAGGGTATCGATTTCCACGGGGAACGAGAAGTGAACTGGAGCAAGGCCAAGGTCATCCAAAGACTGTTTTTGGTAGGAAGAAAGAGGTTCTCTAAGGTTTTCCCAAAGTTATTAAATACCAAGTTCAGGCTTACTTAACCCCACTTACTGCGGAGCAGCGGAACCTTTCCGATTCTCGAAAAGACTGGGAAACGGTAATCGGGGTCAGGCCGCCAAAAGCTCTACGAAAACACCAACCCGTACGTGGTGGACTACAAAGGCCTGATCGGAGCTGTCACCCCCGGGGCTACCACAACTATTCCGTAGGTTTGGGCGCAATCTCAGGTAAACTCTAGCCCAGACACCACGTCTACGCTAGCGGATACGAAACTAGTTCCGTACGAAAACTAGAACCTTCGGTCGAACGGAGATCCGTAAGTAAAATCAAGCATGAACTGAATTTAGTGAAATAATAATATTGGAATTAGCACAAGATAACCTGAATCTTTCTCAGACGAGTCGGATTCGAAGAGGTACAAAGTTGAGGCGAAGCCGACAATCCCGGCTACTCCTCCGCTCTTTCCCTTTCACTCTCTTCCTC
The DNA here is from genome assembly GCA_015847255.1 of Hyparrhenia diplandra. Taxonomy (NCBI): domain Eukaryota; kingdom Viridiplantae; phylum Streptophyta; class Magnoliopsida; order Poales; family Poaceae; genus Hyparrhenia; species Hyparrhenia diplandra. The sequence goes on from JADLZK010001270.1 coordinate 76,740, forward strand.
TTTTCCTCTAATACAACTAGGTGATGAACACCTAGAGGGACACTACTACTTGATATGAAATGTGGAAGTGATGCTCACAAGGTAGGATGTGTGTGTTGTACAATGGTGTAGGGGTCTCTTTATATAGGAAAAGAGAGGAGAGAATGGAGGGCCATCCTTGTTCCGAGGGGCATTTGGCGGGAATGAAAGTTTGCACCACATGCAACCGCCGCGTGAAGTCCGTAGCGAACCGCCAGAGAAAGGGGGGGAAAAAGCGAAATTTTGCGCCCGACGCCTTGAAGGCGCCGGCCGCCGCAATGTGGGCCCCATTTTGCCTCTCCTTTCTCCGGTGGGCTTGTGGGCCTTGGCAGATGGTTTGGCCTGGTGCAAAGTCCAGATGAGGCGTGGAATCGGCCTCCTTGCTCCCCTTTGCTCTTTGGCGTATTCCTGACTTTGCACTTCCCACTTTATTTGGCATACTTTATTTGTATTTCCACAACATTCCTGCAAAACAACTTGAAACACCAAAACTCGTGGAACTCGTTAGATAAATAATGTTTGGTTATGTTTTCACATGTAATATTGTATTTAGTGGTTCACTTTGGTGGTAGTAAAACATGCATTAATTGTGTGTCAACAAGTTCCCCCACACTTGACTCTTTGCTCGTCCCGAGTAAAGGTTAGTGATAAAGTAAGTATAAACATAGCAATTCGAGTTATGAACCCGACATAAAGATCATCCCGCACATACCTCATTACCGTGGGATATGTGGAGTGTCTAACATATATTCTTGGGTGGTTGAGAAATGGAACGGCTTTGAACAAAGTCATCCTCTTTTCACATCTTAGTAACTTGGTTTTTTTTTTTTTTTTTTTTTTTTTTGAAATAAAGCATAGTTCACAAGTACTCCTCAAATGGCACCCTCAAATCGCTCAAGTGGTGTATGTTCCCCTTACCAAGGCATTTATAGCATTGCCTTCTTTTTCTTCCTACTTCTAAAAGGCTTATGTGGAGCTCAGGTAGGAAAAAAATTTTGTGGGCATACTTGTATTGAATATTTTGCTAGGTCAAACAATGGATCCATGGAGAAAAATGTCATACAATAAAATCAAGATGTGCAAGTGTGTGAATATATATAGTGGGTATCCTATTTCTACTATGCTCCTTGAAATATCTCTCTCTTTATTGAGACTTTGGAGAAAATATTTGTGAGAACATGGGCTATCTTTTATTCTCATCTTTTGTTTCTTTTTTTCTTTTTTTTTTTTTTTATAGAGAGGCGGGCATCTAAGTACCCATTGTTTTAAAACCGGACACTTGTCCATTTTTTTTTTCTCTCTTTTTTTTTTTATTTGATGATAGCCTCATGTCTTTTTTTTTTTCAAACTTTTGAGAGTGAGATATCAACAAGTGTTTGGAGCAATTATTTTGAAAGGAACCTATCCAATATACTTTTTTTTTTTCCCTCCTAGTGTAGGAGTAGAACATTTTTGGATGGATCTAATTGGAAGGCATGTTCATGCGCCTACACCCAATGTAGGAGTAGTGCATATATTTGGTGGCGTGTACGTGATCTTGATTTAAGAGCATGATAAATTTCTCAACTAGGGTCAACAAGGTTTGACAGAGCTCAATGCAACAACAAGTAGCAAATGTAGAAGGTTTTCAAATTGTATCGTGGTATTTGGCCCCTGGTAGGAATTTCTCACCATTGAGGAGTATGTGAGACTATGGTTTTTAACATTTTGATGAAAAGGAAATTCTCCAAGTACTTTGAATAGAAAAGTTTGGATTTCCATGTCAATGCCATATCTCACTTCACAACAACTTAGGCAATATGTTTTTCCTATATGTTTTTTCCCATAAGCACTAAGGATATGCAAGGAACAAAAATTTATGTAGGCCAAACTCAAAGAGCTATATTTATATTTACTTTCGAGTTTTAATTCTAAGTGTGGAATTTTGGTTCTTTTTTAAAGTTTGCAGGTTTAAACAAGTGTAGAACCAGGAACATGCATATGAACAGTGGGAGAGAAGTGATCAAACCGAGTTTTGTATACATTTCCTCCACCAGTTCATGATGTGGTTTGGCGCTTTACGTTCTTCAATGGAATCTTGCACACCCCCACACTTCTTTGGAGCTATATCTGGTTTTATTCAAAAGACAAGTGAAAATAACAGAGACTCTTCTGGTGGGAAAACACTAGAGAATCAAAGATTTATCGATTAATGAATTATTCTAGACTCTATGTTGTTTTTATTTTATTTTATTTATTTATTTATTTTTAAGCAAGGTCAGGCTCACATCATTTTTTTATTGACCCCTTGGTGTGTGTGGAACTTGGACTTACACCTTCCTCCCCCACACTTGAACTTTTGTGTAAAATTCAAGTGTGCGAGGTCGAGGCCTCCATCCGAGTGTGTTCCATCACCCATGAGCATCAAAGTTTGTAGTTGATGTAGCCTCATATTCTCAAGCATCGCATGCTTCTTCGTTCTTCTTTGTCTTCACCTGAAATGGTTAGCAACAAGAATACCCGAAGGTGTATACTAGCTTGATAACATGTTCTTGCTTTTTATTAATAGGAAAAGTGCTTTTTTTTTATAACAAGAAATAGAGATTAAGGCGAGGTAAAAAGAATTGAGTTTTTTTTTTTGAAAAGAATAAATTTATTGAAGGTAAATCACATAAGGACGGGTTATCTCCGGAAGTGCTTTGTTTAAAGACTAAAGCTCGTCCTTGGGAAACCTTTTAAATTTGAAACCAATGTTGGTGAAGTGGTTTCCCCTCCAACACCAACCTTTGAGTGTCGCCCCTGTAAACTCATGCCGAAATACCACGAAATTTGCAAAATTTATGGTAGATAAAAGCATCTACAATAACCCTTTCAAAATTTTTATAAACAGAGAGCGAGAAAGGGTTGTAGATCATGGTGAAGATGGCGGAGTTATGGATCGACTCGGGAGATTTTTCATATGAGCATGGAATGGATGGGACATTTAGAATGTAACTTCCATGTTTGTTGATGAAATATCCTATTTGTGGGGAGCACTTTCTTTTTCATGACAGATCAAGTTATCTCGCAAAATATGGATCGAAATTATTATTGCGAGAGGCGTCTCACGCTCTCCCGGTGATGATCGGGAATGAATTCTCGATGAGACATCGTGTGTGGGCATAGAGGAAGAAGGTGTAAAAATGTCTTCTATATGAATTGGTTCACCCTCTATGTGTTGTGAGTGTTCTTGATGTCTCATATAGGAATTCGAGGTATATGATGATTCTGATCTAGGAATTTCTAAAGCATTCCAAAAATCATCATCAAGGAAATGGTCATCCTCGAATTCAAAGGGACATGCATAAGGATGGGATTCATCATCCCAAGAAGTGTGATTGCATGTTCCCTTAACGGGAGGTTCCTCGACAACCAAATTATGAGAAGAATTTGAAGGAACTTCAAATTCGGTTGTAAGTGCCTCCTTTTGTTGGTCGGGGCTTGACTCTATTGGATCTTCTGGAAACTCGTCATATATACCAGTGTATGGGGTGTTTTCTAAGATCTTCTCTAGAATGGCTTTCCCCTCACTAATGGATTTATGCACAAACGGGCCTCTAGAAGAGAGGTCAAGTTGGAGAGCATCCACCTTGCTAAGACCAAGATAGAAGTGGCAAAGAATGACTTGGTCTGCGGCAAAGAAAGGTCCGGGCCTGTATTTATAAGACTTAGTAACCTGGCCCAGGATGCTCCTAGAGTCTCCTTCTCTTTTTGTTTAAATCGAGAATTTCTATTCGAAGGGGGCGACTTCGGGAATCGGGGAAGAAAGCAAGACAAAATTTGTCTCGAAGTTCAACCCGTTTTCGTGAACACCTCCTACGGTATGAGCATACCATTGTTTCGCTCTTCCCAAAAGGGAGAATGGAAACAGATTTCCATTTAATGGTCTCCCGTGTCATGCCGGATAAAATGAGGCAAGAACACAGGTGCTCGAATTCCCGAAGGTGGCTATATGGATTTTCATTATCGTGCCCGAGAGAAGGGTTGGTCTCGAACCATGGCTATGAAAGCGGGGGCGAATTTCAAAGCCATTTGTAAGAATCGGATGGGATGATGGTGGAGGCTCCAACGAATCGCCCTTTGGAGCCGAATGTTTATAGATAGGCGTTGAGTCCATGTGGTTGTGGTGATGGTGGTGGTAAGGTGTATGAAAATGGTGGTAAAAAAAAAAAAATACACGGACAACTTGGTTCGATCCTAGAACAGACTACCGTTCCCAAGAACGGCGCCGTAAAGCTTGTTGGTATTTTTTAACGCACACAGATAAATCCAAGCGCACGGAAAGTACCGTTGTAGCTTTCACCCGGAGTATTCGAGGTATCGATTTCCACGGGAACGAGAAGTGAACTGGAGCAAGGCCAAGGTCATCCAAAGACTGTTTTTTGGTAGGAAGAAAGAGGTTCTCTAAGGTTTTCCCAAAGTTATTAAATACCAAGTTCGGGCTTACTTAACCCCACTTATTTGCGGAGCGGCGGAACCTTCCGATTCTCGAAAAGAGGCGGGAAACGGTAATCGGGTCGGGCCGCCAAAAGCTCTACGAAAACACCAACCCGCACGTGGTGGACTACAAAGGCCTGATCGGAGCTGTCACCCCGGGGCTACCACAACTATTCCGTAGGTTTGGGCGCAATCTCAGGTAAACTCTAGCCCCAGACACCACGTCTACGCTAGCGGATACGAAACTAGTTCCGTACGAAAACTAGAACCTTCGGTCGAACGGAGATCCGTAAGTAAAATCAAGCATGAACTGAATTTAGTGAAATAATAATATTGGAATTAGCACAAGATAACCTGAATCTTTCTCAGACGAGTCGGATTCGAAGAGGTACAAAGTTGAGGCGAAGCCGACAATCCCGGCTACTCCTCCGCTCTTTCCCTTTCACTCTCTTCCTCTTTTCCTCTAATACAACTAGGTGATGAACACCTAGAGGGACACTACTACTTGATATGAAATGTGGAAGTGATGCTCACAAGGTAGGATGTGTGTGTTGTACAATGGTGTAGGGGTCTCTTTATATAGGAAAAGAGAGGAGAGAATGGAGGGCCATCCTTGTTCCGAGGGGCATTTGGCGGGAACGAAAGTTTGCACCACATGCAACCGCCGCGTGAAGTCCGTAGCGAACCGCCGAGAGAAAGGGCGGAAAAAGCGCCGAAATTTTTGCGCCGGCGCCGCAAAGGCGCCGGTCGCCGCAGATGTGGGCCCCATTTTGCCTCTCCTTTCTCCGGTGGGCTTGTGGGCCTTGGCAGATGGTTTCGCTGGTGCAAAGTCCGGATGAGGCGTGGAATCGGCCTCCTTGCTCCTCTTTGCTCTTTGGCGTATTCGACTTTGCACTTCCCACTTTATTTGGCATACTTTATTTGTATTTCCACAACATTCCCGCAAAACAACTTGAAATACCAAAACTCGTGGAACTCGTTAGATAAATAATGTTTGGTTATGTTTTCACATGTAATATTGTATTTAGTGGTTCACTTTTGGTGGTAGTAAAACATGCATTAATTGTGTGTCAACAAGGAGCCACTCATGACCTAGCAACGCTTTTTTAAAACGTGTCAAGAACCGTATCAAAGCTCTGAGAATCACGGGGGCGTTGATACGCTTCTGATGAGCGTACTAATGTAAACATATCTACATGGGGGTGTTTGTTGTAGTGGCCGCTGCGCCCCACTTCACAACCAACACCATCGATGACAATCAATATTTGTTGTTTTATGACTTTCCCGATATTTTCGTCATTATTCTTCATGCCAAAGCTCCGTCACTTATAACCAATGACGAACATTAATAATTGGTCACAGAATGATCTTATTACGTGACCAAATATCTTAGCGTCCACGAGACAATCGTCATAGATAAACACATTTCTACTAGTGAACGCATCATCCGGTGTCGCCTGAATTTTTCGGTCGCCCGGGGAAGTGAGGAAAGGTGATAATTCTCGCCGCTTATTTTCTTCATAGATGAATACACAAGCTTGAGAACACTAAGCGCTTCCGTCGAGTACTACTACTATCTTGTCTTACAAAATTTTTTCCACTAAACGAACTGTTGCTAAACTACAGGTTGTTTATATTCCTCTATTCCGAACTACTTCTGTTTTGAGTTTGTAAGTCGCTTTGACTTTTTGGTACATCCATTTAGCTATGTATCTAGATACAATAATATGCCCGGATATATAGCAAAATGGACTAAACAAAAAGTCAAAGCGACTTACAATTTGGAACGGCGGGAGTGCAATTTTTGTGATCTCGTGCCTCGTGGATTGTGTAGTCCTCACATACGCCTATTACGTAATTGAATCGTATAATATTAGGGCCTTGCTAATTTCCGTGTGACTGAAATTTTCAAATCTGCTCAGCGACGAAGCTTTTTTTTTTAGATAATGGACGAGAAAAACATCCGGCCTCTACATCCGAGGATGTACACGGCCGATTATTACAAGTAGTGGATAAAAAGGTAGAGCAAAACAAGTCTCTAAAACAGATAAAGAGAAATAAAGCAAATGATAAATGTGCTTCCACCCTCTATAGGGAAACTCCAAAGTAATCACTTTTCACTTCTAGTTTTTACGCAAATTAGCGAGAGTGTGTTCTTGTCTTGTTCATCACGCCGCAATCGGGCTCGATACCGCAGCCAATAGGCTCATCTGAAAATTACCTTCGACAACAAGAAAACTTTCATTTTGTTAAAGATAATATCGTTTCGACAGCGCCAAATGACCCAAAGATACACCGGTGACGCGAACCCAAATCAAGTTTCTAATCCTTTTATTTCGATTACTAAGCCATCTACCAAACATATGGCTTATGTAGATCTAAGGCCGGTTTAGGCCAAGTAGCATAAAAGATGATCCTCCATACCATTTTCGAATACGGACAATCTAGGAATAGGTGTTGGATGATCTGATTCATATTACAACCAACACATTTCTGGCTTCCTTTCTAGTTTTGCCTAGTGAGGAAAGGTGATAATTCTGTTGCTTATTTTCTTCATAGATGAATACACGAGCTCAAGAACACCGACCGCTTCTGCCGAGTACAACTATCTTGTCTTACAGAAATTTTTATACTAAACGAACTGTTGCTAAACTACAGTTTGTTTATATTCTTCTATTCCTGAACTATTTCCTCCGCTTCAGTTTGTAAGTCGTGTTGACTTTTTTGGTACATATATTTAGCTATGTATCTAGATACAATAATATGCCCGGATACATAGCAAAATGGACGAACCAAAAAAAGTCAAAGCGACTTTACAATTTGGAACGGAGGGAGTGCAATTTTTTGTGATCTCGTGCCTCGTCCATTAGAGTGGCTATTTTTTACGTTGGTTCTCCAAACTTAACGCAACCCTCCTCCTTTACCCGGGTTTGGGACCTCTGTTCAGTGACCAAGCTACGCCGGTGATTTCCATCCAACGGCGGGCATCAACGGTGTCGCCTAAATTTTTCGATCGCCAGAAGTGAGGAAAGGTGATAATTCTGCCGCTTATTTTCTTCATAGATGAATACACAAGCTTGAGAACATTAACCGCTTCCGCCGTCGAGTACTACAACTATCTTGTCGACAAAATTTTTTTCCACTAAACGAATGTTGCTAAACTACTGAGGTTGTTTATATTCCTCTATTCCTGAACTACTGTTTTCGGTTTGTAAGTCGCTTTGACTTTTTGGTACATCCATATAGCTATGTATCTAGATACAATAATATGCCTGGATATATAGCAAAATGGGACGAACCAAAAAGTCAAAGCGACTTAAAATTTGGAACGGCGGGGAGTGCAATTTTTTTGTGATCTCGTGCCTCGTGGATTGTGTAGTCCTCACGGACTGCCTATTATAGAATTGAACTCGTATAATATTAGGGCCTTGCTAATTTCCAGGTGACTGAAATTTTCAAATCTGTTTAGGCGACTGTTGACACCTATTATCCTATATTTTTATATGTCAACAAGAGATGAAATAAGGACATAAATTGAATATATACTAAGTTTAGAGGTTTATACTAATGAATTCCACGAGTTTTGGTGATTTATGTATTTTTCGGGGACTTAATAGATAAATGCAAAGAAAGATGGAGAAAGTTAGGAATATACAAGACATATGATGACAAGACTTGACCGTGAAGCAACTCAACCCGAAAAGTGAACTAAAACATTCTAGAAGATACCAGAGAACACCCGAAGGAACCAGAGGCCGAGGGGAGACAGGCCACTGGCGGCCGCCAGTCAGGATTTGGCCGGCCGCCAGGTGGGGCCAAGATGTCAGCCTCAGCTTTCTAGGTCGGTTTACAACCGACTTTGTGGTTGTATCTACACCGTTGTTGAAGGTCGGTTTGATCCAATGGTCATCGTTCATCACCAAGGCCTATATAAGAAGACCATCTACCCCCAGGGTTGAACCCTAACTCATACTAGTTCATTGTAATTCATTATCAACCAAAGTCAGGCAGAAGTAGAAGAGAGTTTCTCCACCAGAGATTAGAGTTAGCTACTAGTTCTAGTTCTAGTTCATCTAGTTCTAGTTCATCCAAGTTGATTAGCGCATGGATACAATTAGAAATTTGGGTGTGCCTACCTAGAGTTCTCGATCTTCAAGTTTTACGGTATGAATTATCTTGTATCTATGACTTTGCACTTTATTAATAAAATGTGTTTGTTTGCTATGTTCTTACTTTATTCTAATAGTATGATTGATATAGATGCAGTTTATGATAGATATATGTATCTATTCGTAGAGCGCCTAATTCAATACTCGAGTGGGTTAGGTGGTAAAGATATTTATGTAAGCGTGGTGCTTATATATGATTTACCTGCGAATGCATCTTATATTCCGGGTCGTGTGGTAGATCGCGGGAGTGACAGTCCTGTTGAGTCCTTTGGAATCCACCCTCCGTCTATAAGACAAGTGGACATTGATTATGGGGAAAATCTTGTTTCGCTCTTGATTTTCCTTGATAGTCGTCCGGATACATGATCTAGAGTCTACTATGCTATAGATGATAACATATGCCTTAGAGTAGATGTAATGACTTAGTAGATTAAATGCTATAGATGAATTCTGTCTCTTAAAGTAGTCCAATGTTAAGTCTAACTTAGTAGTTATTCTCTGTCTCTGTGTGTGATGCCTCTGCCTTTATTTATCATTATCATATTATTATTATTATTGGTTTACCCCTGCTAAAGTAAGCACTAGTAACAGAACCTCTCATAAATATGCCACTTATTAATTATGTTGGTGTCCACCTTTCAACTATTCCTCCCTGTGGTAGAATATAAATGACAAAACCTGGATTACTCCCGGTGAAATGCTACAGTGGTATTTATATCTGTGCGCTTGCGGATAGACCTTTTATATTTATTTCCTTAGATTGCAAATAACACATATCACAAGTATCACATATGCATTTCCTAGCATTACTGCTAGGGATGACAACCTAGCACATAGTAGTGTTAAGAGATGAACCACACTGAGTTTCTCTGATGGCTTATAGCCTTAGGTGAGATTAACTCCACCTAATGTTATAGTGACGTTAGATTTACCAACAAGCATTTCTGGCGCCGTTGCCGGGGAGGAAATAAAAGTTAGCTAGATATATTAATGTTGGGTGATTGCTCAACACAACATGTTATTGATGATGATATGGTTTACAAAGTGGCCATTCAACATGGCGATTGCAAAGGGTGTCAGGGGGTATTTATAGGCCCCCCTGGCTTCGCAATTGTACAAAAATACTAAGGATCCTGAAATGATATCTTCTCTCCCGCGAAGATGCAATCTTCATCTTCGCGCCTCTTTTAGTTTATTCTTCCATCTTCGCAACACTTTTCATTTCTTCTGGGGATGATCCTTTGGCTTCGCGGCGAAGTTATCGAGGCCATCTTCGCTTGGATCTTCGACTCTAGCTTTCATCTTTCACCCAAGCCGATCTTCTGCGAAGCCAAAATTTAGCGAAGTCATCTTCGAAGTTGAACTTCGCTCCCATTACATTTCATCCCGAAATCTTCAAAGTTTGGGACGAAAGTTTAAATGGAAATCAAAGTTAGATCCCAACAAAGAAACCCCTCGTGGGCGAAGGCCGACTTCAAAGGCATGAAACCCACGAATCATAAGTTTTCTCAAAACTTTGTTTCGATCCGAAAACGTCGTCCCAGACTTTGAAGTTGGACTTTATGATTGTAACTTCGCGAATATCTTCGCTTGATTTTGATTTTTGATTTTTTTTTATTTTTTATTTTATTTTTTTAACGGCTAGTTTGACCGTTTGACCGAAGGGGTCTATAAATAGTGAAGCACCCCCTGTTTTCTTCATCTTTTCGAAGAAGGGGCCACCTTTTTGAAATTTTTTTCTGTTGACGTTGAAGCTAAAAATTGTTTTGTGAAGTTTGATCGTATTGGCGAAGCTCTTCCTGCGAAGCTAAAATCTCTCAGAGAACCTGTTAGTTGTTTGCTATTTGTAGTTAAGTTTTACTCTCGAAGTCTATTTAATTTCTTGATTGCTATAACTATAAATGCTATTTTTCCTTTGGTTTTTTGTTTTTTAGAATGGCACTTGTTGAGGATGTTCCGCCTAGTTCCCAAGAACAAGAAGTTGACGAGGGGGCTAACTCACGCAAAGAGAATTTAGAAGATGGATTGTCGAAGTTTTTGCTTCAGAATCGAGCTACTTCCGGATGATAGGATTTCCTTTGAGTTTTGGTCGCTTGATAAGATGACCGACGAGGACTACAAAAAGATGGTGAAAGATGGTGTGCTTTCGAGGCGGGTCAAGTATAGGCCAGCGGAGCCTGATGAAAAGGTTCCGAAGCCTAAGCCTGATGAATGCGTTGTTTTCAAAGATTTGTTTTCGGCGGGTCTTCACATGCCACCTCAAGACTTTCTTGAGGAAATTTTCAAAAGATACAACATCGAAATGCACCATCTTACTCCGAATGCCATAGTTAAGTTGTCGGTTTTCATCTGGGCGGTGCGGAGTCAAGAAGTAAAGCCTGATATTGATGCTTTTTGTGCTTTGCATGAATTGCATACCCAATTTCGGTCTCGAAAGATTGAGGAGCGTTCTGTGAAACTGTACTTTGGATGTTGTAGCTTCAAGACTGCTCGAGGTCAGAAGCAAATTTCTCCTGCTTCAAAGAATAAGTGGGCTGATGGTTGGTATAACTATTGGTTCTATCACAAAGTTCCTATGGTTGAAGAAAATCTTGGAAGGAAAGGTGTGAAGAAAAGTTATCCCCTGGCTTCGCGGATGCATAGGGAGAAATTTGAGTGTAAGCCTGGTTACACTAAATCAAAAAATTGCTCAGAGTGTTTGAAAGCTTTTGGAAGAGTTGTTTATCAACAATCCACACGAGATTTGGTTGAGGAGTATGTAGCTGGCGGCATTTGGCCTCTTCGCTACTGGATGGGACTTCTTCGCTACCACCGTAAGGTGGTGAGAGAAAAGGATTATATTTTTCCCGATAGAGATACCATCATGCCCTCGAAGTTCAAGACCGAAAAGGACTTTGTTTCTGCTATTGAAAAGAAAGCTACTGAATTGCTTGGGAAATATTTGCATACTGAAAGAAAACTTATGGATAAAATTATTGGCAAGGACTATGTAAGGTTGAATCGGATTTTTGATTTAGCCAAAATAACTTATAAGACTCGCCTACCCCCTGCTTATGCTCGTAAGAGGGACAAAAAGGACAAGAATGAATCCGACAAGGATTTGAAGAGAAAGAGGAGTGATGCTGTGAAGCCATCTTCTTCGGCGAAAACACCTTCGAAGGCAGTTGTCCCGAAGCCTCAGAAGAAGAAAGCTAAGAAGATTGTCGAGGATTTGATTGATAGAGTTGATCTCACCGATAGTGAAGTTGACGCCTCGAGCTTGAGGCTTCGCTTTTTGGAACTTCTCTTCAAGATTTGGAGGTGAGAGAGATTAGTAGTACTTTTGCTTCTACCGGACTGACTCCGGATTTGCTTACTCCGCTGGCCGCACACTTACAAAATTTTGGGTCTTCGCAGAAATTGGGGACTTTGGGTGGTGCTAGCTAGGATGCTGATGTAGATATGACCCCGGTTTCTCCTACTGGTACTGCATCTCCTTCTTCTCCTAGACTTAGGGATCCAACTCCTGAATTTCCAACAAAGTTGATTTCCACTTCATGTGATGATCCAGATTGTCCAGAATTAGCTAAGTTAGCTAAAGATATTCATATGAGTCATTTGTTAGTGAACCCGAGAAAATCCTTCCGCGGAGCCGGAAGTTGTTGAGAAAAACAAAGATGCCGCCGCGGGCTGCTTGTGAAGTTGATCTTGGAAGCCAGCCGAGAACCCGTAAAGGTTTTGAAGTTGTTGTTGAAAAAGCCGAGCGAATTGCAAGGCGTAAGCTGTTATTGGTACGTATTTTGATTTTTTTTGTTGCTATTTTGTATACACTATCTCATTTTCCTTGCTTCTTATGTAGAAAAATCTTTGAAAGAAAGAGCTGAAAAAGTTGTTGAAGTTGTAAAGGAAACACTTAAAAGGAAAGGGACCGGGACCATTGGCGTTTCCTTTGATGACTTATCGATGTTGAGGATGAAGAGGCCGAGCTTGATCAACGAAGCCGTTTGTCGAACGATGATGGTAAATGTTGAGGCACGGGAAAAAAAATTCCTTGTCCTTTGAGGGACGGTGAAAGAGTTTGTAAGTGTTTTTGACTTTGCTAATTTTTATAATTCTTGTATTTGAAAATTCCATTTTTCTTGACTTTTCCTTCTTTATTTGTTTTAGCTCAATTTTTCCCGATCGATGTGCAACTTCATCGAGAGAAAAGACTATCAATATTGGATCTATGAAAGACGTTGTTGGGGATCATCCAACTCCTCAAGTTGCTCTTGTTGAGACTGAACTTACTTCGAAGCTATCTCAAGTCCATTGATAATACTTTGAAATTCTCGCTTTGAGAGCGGCATCAATTTAGATTCTTATAAGTTTGTTGGGGTTGGAGTAGACAAGCTTCGCGGCCCCTCTCGAAGAAGACAGAGAAGCGATTAACCAAGTGTATCGATGATGCGTTCTCGGTTCCCGATGCCGAGGCCGAGTTAGCGAAGATGAATCCATTGGAGTTGGTCGATGCGGTATTAATCTGATGTATAAGGTAAACTTTTTTACTCATGAATTTATTTCTTTTTGTGTGTGGGAAACTTTATTGCTTATGAATTATTTCTAACTACTTGGTTTCGTGTGCTTAGGGTGCTCTTGTGAATCGTGGGCTCGAAAAGTCCCTTGAGGATAGTGCTACTGACTTTTGCCGTTCGTGAGAAGTCCTTGCTTGGGGAAATTGAATCTCTTAAGTCTCATTTCGCATCTAAGGAGAAAGAAAGAGGTGATGCAATCGATGAATGGCATAGACTAGACCGATTATATCACGGAGCCTACGATATTATCAAAGAAAAAGATCGTCAACTTGAAGTTGCGAAGGCGGTACCGTTGAAACTCTTAAGAAAGAGAAGGCGTCATTGGAAAAGAAAAAAATCGAGAGACCGACGATCTTATGATGCGAAGGTTTAACAGAACTTGGGAGCTTTGCAAGCAAGCCTATGAAAAATGGGGTGCTATGCCTGAAGATGCTTGTTGGGATCTTGGAGAGTATGACCCATTTTTCAGCTGGCTTTGCAGGCAATATGAAGATCTTGGGGTTATGATTCAAGCTGCCGCAGATACAAGTGTTATGTATTCTACGCGTGCACTTCTTCATCTTATGAAAGAAGCCAAAGATCCCTTGTATGATGCCTTCGTAGATGAGAACTATAAATTTCCGGTGATGCCGTCGGCCAAAATCTCTCCTCGCACACGATTCTTTGTGCGGAAGTTCTTTGAACGATATTGGTGCAATTGTGGGCGAGAGCATTGTCTTGAGAAAGTGAAGGAGAAACTAAGAAGGGTATTATTCTTTTTATTTTTTTATATATATATTTATTATATTTATTTATTTATTTTTTGTTCTCTTGTTCTTATTTGTTTTTCGATTTTGCCTTTTAACAAATTTTGAACTTGACATCTTACGGGGAGGAAGAGAAGTTTAGGAAGTTGAAGGAAAAAAAAGAGGAGAGGATTGCCCTTTAAGTTGAAGAAAAAAGAGAAGAACAATGTTAGTGAGCAGAGAGGCTAGGAAAAATTTGTGGTTTAACTTTGGGAGTTTGAGAGAAGGGAAACTTTTGTTTGATGATTTGTTGTAACGGTTGATAAGTTAAATGTTTGTGTGTAGCCTTTATCTATGCT
>JADLZK010001271.1:0-47909 GCA_015847255.1 Hyparrhenia diplandra
AAGATTCTGATAAGTTTTGGTTATCAATATGATGTAATACCCTACATCCTACTATGTTCCGATGAGTTGCATTGATTACGAGGATGCTGAGTAGGGGATCCTTGACCTCCATGTATACTTTGTAGGGGTAGGGTTATTTTTTTAGATAAAGGATAAAAACTACTCCCTTCGTATCACTGTTAAAAAGAACGAGGATGCTGAGTAGGGGACCCTTGCCCTCCATGTATACTTTGTAGGGGTAGAGTTATTTTTTTTAGATAAAGGATAAAAAACTACTCCTTCGTATCATTATTAAAAGACTTTTAGGACAGCGATACGGTCTCCAAAAGTTTAACTTTGACTTCTCTTTTCTATAAAAATATTTATTGAAAAATTATATATGTATACTTTTATGAAAATATTTTTCAAGACAAATCTATTCATATGATTTTCATATTTTCAAACTCAACGACTTAAAAGTTATTATTCATGATTATGTTTTCAATGTTTGACCCAAATCTTTTCCAAAACGTCATCTAATAGTGATATGGAGGGAGTATTGGCTTCATCTACCCGTGGGTAGAATCAGGCCAAATTATTACAATAGGAGAATTAAAAAAGAATGAAATTGACGGGAAAAATTACATCCCCAACAAGGGGCTCAAAGTAGTCTGCGACAAACATGCTTGATCTGTGATGTCAACTCCTCTAGAATATGATACCAACGTCAAGACAAAGCCGCACAAACACGTTTGTCGGACCTTAAAAGGTACTTGAAAATTGGACACCAACCACCATTGAAGGCGGGATGCTTCTTCCAACTTCCAAGGCAACAACACAAAGAACTTGAGCGGCAACATCCGAAAGCTGTTACGCCATCGAACACCATCTCCAACATGATACGCACAACGGAGAGATGTAGTAGGGAATCCCGGCCCTAACGAGCAACAACTTCGATGACGAGCCAAGCGCACACGCCGCCGGCCGGAGAAATCGGGCGGTTTTTCACCCGGTTGTTGAACGCCCACGGACACAACAACTTCAACGACGCTTCAACAAGATGAGTGGCACCGTCAAGCATTCACGTCATCGCCCATCGCGCAGAGTTTACACCCAAACAGCCGATTGTACGAGAACCTCCTAATTATTGGGCCCACCCGCACCTATCATTGTCCCAAAGACCTCGGCGGTACCGTGCGGATGCACCCAATAACTTAAGAAGTGCGTCGGGTGTCATCGGAAACCCCGATTACACCACTCATACCGGGATCAACAAAGGAGTAGCTACAATATTACAACATTTGTTACAAAAATATAGATCAGAGTGCGAAAAGAATAATAACATTAATTTTATAAAATGTGAGTAAGTTACATTTAAGAAAACTTAACTTAATTTGTGGAAGCTAGGTAGAACTAGAAGACACCGGATCATGTCGAACCCACTGACATAATCTTGGTTAAACAAAGACGAGTCAACACACACGCAACAAGGGTTAACAAACCCCGATGTACGGGAGTACTCAACAAGACTTACCCGACCAAGAAAAGAGGAGAAGACTCGGGAATGCCGGTCTTAGGAGTCAAGGTAAGGCTTTAGCAAGAATCAAAGACTCTTTTTGCGAGAAAAAAGCTTACTATACGTAAATCCTTACTTTCAATATTTTTAATTTCAAATTAGTAACTCATATACTCTAGGTTATTCTATTCTAGAGCAAACATACTTTTCTTATTCCAACTCTCTTCCTCAAAAACATATTCCATCATTTACTACGATGAAGGTCAGGGAATCGGGTCTCCTTCTCCGAGAAGCAACGGCGATTCATGAACCGATTATACCCAGTAGGGGATCCCTAACCACACGACATATGTAGCACTTAAGCTTGCATATATCAACCCCTCACTCAGTTCGTCCAAAACGGGATTTGGGTCCATCGCCACCGAGAGCACAGTACTCCACCTCCCTACCCCGTCCTAATGACGGTTTGACCAATAGGGTGGGTACATGCTACTCCCGCCATCTCTCCACTCGGTCGCGGTTGTCCGTTCTGATTTGGCACACCCCGAGATCGGGCTTAGGGGCATGTGGCGATTAGTTTAAATCGACCAGGGGGATCGCGAACAGAGGCGTGCCATTGACCCAAACGGCCTCGGGCGCAACTTGCGTTCAAAAAGTCCCGATTTCACTCGGGCCAAACAGCGGACGGTCCTTAAGCGACCAACACGGGACAAGCACGCCTAGGTATCCCGCCGGCTTTCAACCTATGTCCCGTCCGATCTCAAATTCATCACTACATCTCTTTCTTTTCCGAAAAACGATTACCATCTTCTCAATTAAAATATTTTGATGAAAAAGCTTAACTAATTAAGCGGGGCTAAGCATCACTAAGCATTTTTGAAATAAACAAGGTTATCAAGGATGGTATTGAAATAAACAAGAATGGTAATCAAAGAATTAGGTTATCACTCAACTCCTAATTACTTAATGCAACATAGCATAGACATAAGTGATATAAAACTTTTAAAACATCAAGGAAGGGTTTAAATGCGGGGCTTGCCTGTATTGCGAGGAAAGTCGATTCGAAGTTGGATTGCCAACGTCAACCGACACCAGAACACCTCGGGTAGATGCACCTTCTCCAAAGCTTGATCATCGCGGAACCACATCACTCACGTTTACTACACGTAATGAATGATGCTTGGCTTAACATGATGAAATAGTAAATATAATGCATTGATGATACATGAAATGATAATCACGGGGAATATAACTTTACTTCGATAAAGTTGCAACCCAACAAAACCAACTTGTTGAACTACTCTAAAGATATCCTCACCATTGCCTAAGGAGTTCTCAAGGACCACTTTATTATGATACAATCTAAGATTCACAAAACAACCCCGAAGTCACACAAAACTTAAATTAATCGACACTAAACAATTTATGAAACACATAAAATAACGGGGGCATGAAATAATAAATAATTTAATTTTCTCAAAACAATCCCAAAATTTTTGTACAGGTAGGTCATGCCATAAAAACAGTACCAAAATAATTTTCATGATTTTTGGATAAATAAAATAATTATTAAAAATCAAGGAAGATGCATTTTTTCAATTAAAATTTGTATTTTTAAATCATGCAAAAACTACTCAAATTCAAAGTTTCAAATTTTCATGGATTCATATACTCATAAGAAGCTTCTACAAAAATTTTCAGAATTTTAGAAGCTCTATTTGAATTTATATGAAAAAAACAAAAATCGGATACTATTCATATAACTAGAAATTGAATAAACAAAATTTTTAAAACAAAGCTGGCCTTTGGGCGAAAGTGGCCCAATATCATCAAATTTCTCGGCTTTGTGCATGACCCACCCATATAAGCGATAGAAGGCCGGCCCAAGGAGCGATGACCCGGTAGGTCGGGCTTAGCCCGGGCAATCTTACATAAAGGTCCCTTATAATTTATGAAATTACAAACAAGTACATTCACTATTCACATGAGTCACCCAGATTTCTCACCCAGCCCCCCTCATCTTCTTCCTATTTTGAACCCGAAGTCCCCGGGCGCTCTTGAGCAGAAAGGCGATGGCGGCGCGGCTTGCTCGGCCGTTCCCATCGACGCGAGCAGGCCCGGCAGCGGGGGGAAGGAGCGCATGAGCACCAGCACGCTCTCCGCGGGCGGAGATGGCCGCGGCTCGCCCGGAGCGGCCCATGGCCCTCGGCCCGCGGCTGGCGGACCGGAGCGGCTGCGGCGGCGGCAAGCGGCGTTCCAGCGCGTCGGGGCTTCTTCTAAGGAAAAGATCGAGTCGACCATGATCACAACGCCGAGGCAAGCTCGGCGCAACAAACGGAATGGCAAAAAGGTTCACCGAGTGATCGAACGACGACGGCGGATCTCGGCGGTGTTCGTCGGCGCGAATAAGGCTCACTCACGCCGGGCGATTCGGCGTCGAGGTAAGGCTTTAGCGGGCTCTATGGGTGCGCAAAGGAAGAGGCGAGCTTCGACCGATGGAGATGGGAAGGATGGAGACGTGGTGGTGGCGGGCCGCGAAATGGCGGAGCTAGGGACGTCGGCGTCGGCAGAAAAAGAAGAAAGGAGAGGAAGGCGGCGACCTCGTCGTCTTTAAAGAAAAAGGGAAGAGGACGGGGGCGTGGCGAGGTGCTTCGCGAACTCGTCCCGGTGGCCGATGGACGCACGAGGGACGGGGGCGAAGCGTCGAGGCGAGCCACGGCGGCGGTCCGGCGACCGGCGGCATGGGCTGGCACAAGTGAACCCACTGTGTACTATAGCTCTCTCAACCCTAGCTTTTACGAATTTTGTCAAATTCTCCCCAAATTTGAACTGAACTTGAAAAACTCCAAAAAGTGACTTAGCCTAATTTTTCAAGATCTACAATTTTCACAATTGGAAGATTTTCAAATTCGGCCTCTAAATATGACTTTTTGAAATGCAGTTCAAAATTTTGAAATTTGAATTCAAAATTACTTTTAAAATCATGTAACAACTTGAAAAACTTTGTACATGACTTTTGTTCATCTCAACAAGATCTACAAACTAGCTTTTGAAAGTTTTTGCAAATTTTGCTTAGATTTTGAAATAGGGTTTTTTTAAATCAAAAGGGGACAAAACCCTAATTTTGGTATTTTCAAAATTACTCTAAATTTTTGAACTAAACTTTGAAAACTCAAAATACCAACTTTGTTCAACTTTGAAAACTCTACAAATTTGCTTTTAAAAACCATACCCAAAAATCTTTATAAATTTTGAATAAAAGAAAAGGGGGTAAAAGAAAGAATGGAATTTAGGGTTTTTTGAGTTCAATTCAAACTTGAATTTGATTCAAATTTCAGATTCCCAACCTATACTATCAGCCCTCATCCAACAACACACTTAGGATCAAAAACATAAAATAAACTTAATTTTGTCTAATCCATGACTTAACCGATAAGTAACACACGGGGTGTTACACGGATGATGCCGGGTCCCACCGCACGGGGAAGGCCACACAAGGGCGGCGCTCCCTCCACGCGGCCGGCCGTCGCCGTCGGTGAACGGAGAGGGGGGCGGGAAGAGCAGGGCTGGAAAGCTAGATCCGGGACCCACAAGGTCCGGATCCGGCCAACCTCGGCCTCCCGGGTAGGAGAGGCGAAGTGCGCCATGGCCGAGGAGGTTGAGCCGTCGCCACCGAGCCACCGTCGTCGCCAATCCATGGACGAAAGGGAGAGGGAGCAGGTTGCCTCCAACCACCGGATGGGGGGCCCGCCAGAGGCTGGATCCGGTCGGTCGTCGCCGCAGCATGCCGGAAATGGCGGCGGGGGGAGGGGGGTTAGGGTTATATAGTAAGTATACTAATTATTATATTTGGATTACAACATATATGTTGTGGGATGGAGCAACCCCTTGTGGCACGGTCCATGGATTGTCCTGTGGGCACCGGGGTATATCCCCACAACGACTCGATGACTAGTCCCGTGCTTGATCCACTACCTCGGTCTATATAGTCTTTGCCAAGACAAGCATAGCCTGTTCAACAAACGAGACACTAAGAGCTTGCTCCATGATAGCATATATTTTGACCGAGAAAAATATTTGGTGAACAATCGGTTTGTGCCAATTTTATGGCTATAACACTTCTTATAGTAAGAACTAATTTGTATATCATATATTAAAGAAATAAAAAATATTCTCCAAATTTTGACACATCACACCTTTGTCTTGATCCGTTTTGTCCCTTTAATCTCTTATAGTAAGAAATTAAGAGAAGTCTCTATCATAATCATCAAATAGACCAATGTTTTATACAATGGGAACGAACTCCTTACTAATTTTAATTCGACATTAAATTAAACATTTTTATTGATCTTACGGAAAAAAAAAAAACCTGAACCTTGCGATATCTAACAAGTAACATAAACAAAAAAAAATGAATAAAATATATAGTATGGGAGTACTTTATACGTGGAAAATGAGAACTACTGCTTCGTTTCTTCAGTTAATAACTGTTTTCTGTTTGCTGTAGTTTTTTTTAGCGAAACCTAGTTTTTGCTTCTTTCTTTTGTTGTTGTTGTTGTTGTTGCTGCTGCTGCTGCTGCTGCTGCAGTAGCTGGCATTTAGCATCCGTTGAGTGTTGTTGCCTCATAAGATGAGGCCCAGCCCGTTTAACGCAGTCCAGTCCAGTCTCTCGCTGACGGCACCACAACCACAAGCTCGCCTCCAAGTCGAACCTCTCCTTCTTCCCCACCGAACACGCCGCCGGCCGTTCCATGGCGTCGGCTCCGGCGCCGCCACCGGCGCGGGCGGCTCCGATCCTCCCGGACGAGATCCTGGAGGACATCTTCCTCCGCCTCCACGAAGCGGCCGACCTCGCTCGTGCCTCTGCCGTCTGCTCCTCATTCCGCCGCGCCGCTTGCGGCCGCGGCTTCCTCCATCGCTTCCGCTCCCTCCACCCTCCGCCAGTTCTCGGAGTACTCGGTTTTGACAATCCTGGAGTACTCCTGCACACTGAGCCGCCGCACCGGTACGCCCCGGCTGCACGCGCCCTCGCGCAGGCAGCTGACTTCAGCTTCTCCTTCGTCCCCAAGCCCAGGGACCCGTCCCCATTCCAAGGAATTGGAGAGTCTGGGGCGCCCTCGATGGTCGTGTCCTTCTCTGGAATGCGAGTTTCGATGATCTAGCGCCCTTTGTAGATGGCGGCTATGCCAACACCGCCTTCGAGGACGTCGTGGTTTGCGACCCTTTGCACCGCCGGTACGTACAGATTCCCCTATCCCCGCAGATCTGGTGCCCTCCAAGCGGTACAATGATGACGTGCAATTCGAGCCCTTTCTGGCTCCAGCTTTGGAGGAGGATCAGAAGAAGAATGAATTGTCATTCCGAGTGATCTGCAATGTGCGGTCCAGTTACAAGGTTGTCACCCTGGTCTTCTCTTCACTCACTGCAAATTGGCGTAGTGCCACTTCTATCAACTTTCTACCCAACAGATTCATTCTTAACCCTAGATCATTGGTGCGCTACTATGTGTGTGGCTGCTTCTACTGGACTTGTTCATCCACGAAACATATGCTTTTGCTTGACCCACGTGAGATGAAATTGACGTTGGTTAAGTTCCCTAAGTTCCCACATCTTGGGCTCCCCAGTGGCGAACACGCGGTCATTGTTGATGTAGGGGAAGATAAGCTTGGTATTGTTACTGTTGATGACAAGAACACACCTTAGACCTCTGCTGCAAGACTTGGTGGAACAATGATGATGACGTGGAGGATTGGCAGCACAAGATTATACCCTTGCCTGAGCTTGGCTATAAATGGTACATCAAGGCTGCAGCCGACGGCTACTTACTATTGAAAGCCATTCGAAAAAGGGACTCAGATATTAGAACAAGTGTTTTACATACTGGAGGTTAAAACACTGATGTTTGACAGGCTACGTGTTCAAGGCGTCTGACATAAACATAGGCTATGGTGAACCTCCTAGATTTTTTGCAAGCTTCCCACCACCGTTGTCACCCCGACTATATGAAATGGTGAGCCTTCCTTGTTTACTTCACTCTACTGGAATTTGTTTATGTTGTTGGTTTGTGCCATCACAATTGTTCGCATAAGCGCATTTGTATTTTAATTTAGTGCATCTGAATAGCTTTTCTAGTACTCTATTGGACAAGTCATTAAAGTTGTGTGTTGTAATTTACTATTGTTTGTATTTTAGAATGCTAGCCAAATTACAGAGTGAAATATTGATTATTCTCAATATTGGTGAAAAAGTCTAGCATATTCTCATCGACATTGCAGTTCACTTGTCATGTTTGGTTTCAGTGCAAGGTCAGCCTTCTTGATCGTTAGCATGCCTTACGTGTTAATCTGAATAAGAATACATTTACATGTCACCTATACCTTTAAATGTATGGCTTCATGTTTGCTTTTATGTTCATCTATACAAAATGTTTTTTTATGAATTTGATGTAATGATGTACAAAAAGAGGGTTTAACAATTGATTGCTATAATCTTCGAGAAATTTTCAACATAAAAATTCAGTTCCACTTTTTTGATTTTTTTGTTGATAAGAAAAAATCTAGTTGCATTATCATTCCAAAAAGTGCACAATACATTTCAGTGTTGGTTTGAGAGTGGAGGAAAAACACTTCTATTTGACATGAAGGGTCATATGACCTCTCCTCTCTCCCTAATCTGATTTACAACTAGACGAACTAGATGAACTAGACAACTAGAGGGACCTCTCTTCTAAATTGAAACCTTAAATTTTGCTCTGTAGATAGCTAATGAGGAGATGATGCCCTGGGGGTGCCCCTAGGGCTGCTTATATAGCCCCGGAGGATGCACTGTGGCCCTTGGATCAAACTGACCTTGATCAGCGGCTTAGATTGCATGGCAATGGCTGTGAAAGAGTCCCTGCCAAAGGGGAGAGTGCCACGTCACTATAGGAGTGTGGCCAAACTCCTCCTCCAAATAGCGGTCGTCTTTGGCCCAATGACATATGGGCCCCACCTTGTAGGGGGTTGTCTCTGGTGCCTTCAAGAGTCTTCTTTACGTAGGAGCCAAGTTGAATTACTTCACGGGCAAGTCTTTACATCGTATGTGTTGCAAACTCGGGTTTTTCCTGTTTAATCACTAAAAATATATAAATCACCAAAACTTGTGGAATTCTATTCGTAAAGCCCCTAGTCTATATTGATATTCATTTTAAGCCCTTATTTCATGTTTAGCTGACTATTAAAAATATGCAATAGTAGGTGTCAACACCGACAGACGCACCCCTAGTGCGGACACATTCAACTTCAAGCACTACCTCGCCATGGCGTCAAAGCATGCGCGGGGACGGCCCCACGCACCCCTTTCGGAGTCCGGCGTCACCCGCTGGACGCTTCGGCGTAGCCCGCTTTCAGTGCAGTATAAAAGCACAACACGTTGGACGCACCACCAACGCCCGGCGCCCATGACCTCGGCGTCCGACACATGTAAAACCTCATTATTTAGCCGGTCGTCGACACAAACTTCTCCACCTTTGCACATACATGCTAGCCAACAAGTGTACAAACTTGTGCTCCTGGAGGTAGCATGTTTTTCACCAACAACTTGCATCCAAAGCTATAGAAAATAAGTGTTTCAATTTCTCAAAAACATCGAATCCCGCAAACACCACCGCCTTTGCAAATGTGCCAACCCCACCAAGTGTATATCACCATAGGCATGTGTAGTAGATTTTTGACAATCATTTTCAAAGTATTTTTACATGAGCTCACCGCACCACTCGATCCTAACACATCGCAAATTTAGATCGCACAAGTGGCACTAGATGACCGATATGCAAACAAGATCGCCCGTCTTGATAGTACGACCATCTATCCTAAATCCGGTCATAAACTTCTCTAAGCACCAATGGCCGGTGAAATGAAATGCTCTAGGTTATACCTTTGCCTTGCACATTTCCATTCAGCTCCATCTTCAAGTGTCGATGTAATGCATGCATCAACACGATCAAGAATGATATGATCCACTCCAGATCATCACATGAACCTATTGGTCCATTTATCTTGACTTCACTTGCTCTTCACCGTTACGGCGGTCCATCGGCGCCAAGTCTTGTTCAAGCTTCATCGCCTCACGGTTCATGACTTCAAAGCCTCGACTAGCCCTTCACTCTTGCAACGGGTCCATCAAGACAAGCCTCATCTTGATCTTCACCACCTTGGTCACATGACTCCATCTCATGTCTGTAAGGTCCTAGATGGCTAGAGGGGGGTGAATAGCCTATAAAAATTTCTACAAACACACTTAACCAACTGATTAGTATAACAAAAGGCATAAATGCGGTTTGCACTAGCTCTAATGCTTTGTAAACCTTCTAGTGACAATTCTAGATAAAAGCTAGTATCTCTATGTCACACAAGAGCTATGTCTCTATTCTATCTACTGAGCTAGCCTAAATAATCCTTATGCTAACAAGAACACCTACACAAGCAAGCTAGTTTTCTACTCAAGGTAAACTAGGAATGTAAATGCAAGAGCGAAGGATTGCTATACCGATGTGTAGAGGCAATGAACCAATCACTGTGTAAAGAGATATACAATCACGATCAAGAGATGAAGCCAATCACCAATGAAGACAATGAACATGATGATTTGTTCACCCGGAGTTCACTTGTGCACCGACAAGCTACTCTCTGGTTATGCCGACCAACACAAGGATGATGCTTGAGCTAGGCGGTGCACTTACTAGCCTCAAAGCCACCACTCACAAGTGAGGTACCAAAGACATGAGCAATCCACTAGAGTTGCAATTTGTCGCTTCGATGGGGATGCACAAGAACCCCTCACAATCAACCAGAGGTGGCCAAGAACAATCTCCAACTCTTGCCAACGCCTCCACCAAGTCACCGAGCCGGCTAGGAGCGGTACTCTCCAAGAGTAATAAGAAATCCACTGGCAACGACGACCCTCAAGTGCCTCTAGATGCAACAAGCAATGCAATGCACTTGAATCACAACTCAATCTCTCAAGAATGTGCTCAAAAGCACGTGGGAGAGAGTGGGAGAGGTTTGGCTCAGCTCAAAGGGTGTTAGAATGAATTCAAATGACCAAGAGACCTCCCCATGGCCGGCCAAACAAGTATTTATAGACCCTCCATCGAAATAGAGCTGTTGGGTTCAAACTCGGGATTTTCTGTACTGCGCCGGACGCGCTAGGCGCTACCGCCAGACGTGCCAGGCGCCATTCAAACGAGCCACGGGAGTCTAGCCATTGCATGCCACCGGACGCGCCAGGCGCTGCGTCCGACGCGCCCCTAGTGACATGCTCTACGGATGCGTCCGGCAGGCGCCAGCGCCCGCCAGCGCGGTTCTGATCGCGTCAGCGCAGATTCTTGGTCGTCGATTTCCGACTTTGCGGACACGGGACTCGTTGAGCCCGTCGCGGTGCCCAAGACGCCTGACGCCGCCTCCCACGTCGGCGTTGTGTAAAATGCGCAGTGTCGTCGTTTCGTTGTCGCCTTCGCATTTTTTCAACCTTCTCCACTTGATTCATGTTGCCAACACCTCGAGCCTATGTGTTAGCATTTTGAAAACATTTTCTCCAAGTGCGAAGTTAGCTCTCTAGGTCAGAATGCATGCATATGAATTTTGAACCTAGAGGCACATGAGGACCAATGTTCCCGAGGTTTTTCCCCTCTTAATAGTTCGGCTATCAATCCTAAATCACTCACACCCTTTGGTGTCTTGAGTGTAAAACACAATGGCCCTATCAAATATACATTTTCCTTGAGCCCATTTTATTTCTCCACCTTGCTTCCCAAGTCCAAGCATTTGATCAATCTTTTGGATCATCACCGTGCATCCATCTTGATCACCATGCTTCACAACTTGGCTAGAACCATCTCAAGCTAGATACACACTTAAGCATAGAGATTAGTCCTAGGGTGTCATTAATTATCCAAAACCAATCTAGAGATTAGTCCGAGGCGCGCGTGTGTGCGGATGCTTCCGGCGGTGCTTGGTGGGCGAGGTTGTTCGCTGGGTGGGTCATCCGTCATCGGCGTCGGCGGCTGCGTGTGCTGGAGGACGGAGCCCTTGTCCCTTTGGGTTTTGGTTGCACGGGCCGCGGGTGCGGAGGCACGCGTCGGGTGGTGCTAGGCTGGCGGTGGTTTGCACTGGCGGCCGGCGGCGTTGGCGTGGGGCACGCGTGGCGGGCGGGGGTGCTCTTTGACCGGGCGGATGAGCCCGCTTGTCGGGCGTGGCGGGCGGAGTTGACCGCGTGGCAAGGAACGGCCGGCGGTGCTCGATGAGGCCGTGCCACTAGTAACGAAATGATTTTTCGCGTGATGCCTATTTTCTTTTTCCGTGGCGGGCACGGTTGCCCGCCACGCAAAATGCCCCCGCCACTTCCGTTTTATTTTTCCGTGGCGGGCATTTTTACCCGCCACGAAAAAATTGATTTTCCTTGGCGGGCACCTTAACACGCCCGCCATGGAAAATAGTGTATTTTACGTGGCGGGCGTGTTTCAGGTGCCCGCCACGCAAAATCTATTTTACGTGGTGGGCATCCTATTTGGCCCGCCACCAAATTGGAGGAAGCCCCAGCCCGGATGAGCTCGATATAGTCGCTTCGCATAAATACTGGGTGTTAGGGTTTCTACACGTTTTCACTCACTCCTCTCTCTCAACCGGCCGCCTCCTTCTCTCCCCCCTCTCGCTCTCCTCTGTCACCAGCAAGAACCGGCCCCTCGATGGCCGCCGTGGCCTCGATCTGCGCCGTCCTTGGCTCGCAGACGGGGCTTCGGGGCGGCGGGCGGCGGCGCGCGCGCTGGGCGGTGCATCCTTGGCGGCCTCAGGTGCGGGGGCGAGCTCCTATGACTTGGCGCGGCGGATCCGGTGGTGGGCTTCTCCGGCGTGGCGGATCCGATGGGCGAGCAACATCCGAGTGGCGGATCCGGCGGGCAAGCTCCTAGGACCCGTCGCGGGCAGATCTGGCGGCGCGGGCTTCTCCTGACGGCGATGCCGGCTCCTACAACGCCGGGGCGGCCTCCTCGGGCTGCCCTTGCTCCCCGGGCGCGGTGGGGTCCAGCGGTGGGGGTCCGTGGCGGTGGAGCCGGGCACCTAAGGAGGGACCCGAGGGGCACCGATAATCGAGGAAGCAACTGGCGAGAACTCAATGCCAGGTCCTAAGGAGAGAGTAGGGGGCTTAGACACCCATCTGCACTCGAGGCCTCCGACCACCGACACCTCAAGGCGCCAAGGAAGGGAGACAGGAGTTGGACCTAGCCAATGCCCTCCGCCACCGAAGAAGCCGAGATTCGATGAAGAGGAGGTCGTAGCCGACAAGCGGCGTTACCCAAGAGGCCCCCATTAATAGATATTCGGTCTGAAAGGTATGCCCCGCTCAAACAACGAGTTGTAATATGTTATTAGCTACTTCTTTTTGCAACCTAGCTAACATTTGTACCGCCGCTTTGCGGGCCAAAATCCCCACCTTATGTCGGGTTTGTCTCGGACGAATGCCCCGGCTCGTTCGAGTTTGGGAAGTTCATGATACCTAAGGCCCAGCTCATCGATGTCGAGCTTTGGGAGGCTCGGAAGTTCCATGCATGGTATATAGAGTGTGCAAAGCGTGGATTGCATAGCCAAGTATCCTTCTTCGTAAGGAGTGCTTCCACTACCACACTGATGTCCAGTTCGCCGTTGATTTCGAAGACATGTCGAGACTATTTCGTCGACACGACATTGACGTTGCCCAAGTCACCTTGTTTGCTATGTAAGTGCAATGTTACTTGCACATGTCCCTTGCATCCGTATATAGATTCTTTGTTTCAAAGGTACCTATGCCACAACCACATGTCCTTGTAGGTTGATGGCGATGCAGCCGGAAGTTAAACAATGGTATTCTTTACCTCTCTCCATCGCACATTAATGAGAGACGGATCATCGGTTTTAATCTAAGAAGGGACCATCCGGATATGGTGGACTTGATGAAGAGTGAAAGAGAGAAGATCTGGGAAAAGCAAATTCGAGCTAAGAAGACGGAATTATCGAGTACGTAATAGCAGCAATGAAAAAGGTCAAGCCAAAGGGGTATCGATGTATTACGGCGGCTCACCAATACGGAATAGGAACCGTAGGACCTTTGGATTTGTTTCATGATCTCTCCTCGGGGACGGGAGGGCCGTTGTCTTTGACTCACTAAGAGGCTCAAACCCGCCGACGACTACCGAGCACTTTGAACAAGTCTTGAGATTGTAAGTGATCGATGAACTCCTTATTCAATTACTAGAGTCGAATATCATCGTTGACAATATAGTGCATTTCGTTTTTAGCTCTTACAAGCAAGACTTGAAGGATCCGGACTCTTTGGGATCGAATGTCCGAGAAGTGTAAGGAGCGCAATGAAAATAAACTCAAAATCAGGCGAGATTTCCCCGTACATTATATGAAACATAGTTTTTCTTGTAATACGACTACCTAGCTATTGCTTCGATATTACTAATAACATTGGTTTTTGTGTTGGTGCCTCAAACAACCATTTGGAACAAACTTGTGTGGGTTCTTCGATGCGTGAGTACCTCGGGGCACGCAAAAAAGTACTCCACCGACTCTCGCGGCGACTCAAGGACTCAAGAAACAAGTGGTGCGAGATAGTACAAAAAGGCAACCGATGAGATGCGGTTCAGGCGCACAAGAGCGCACATATGCAAGTTTATTCTAGACCGGGTAGTTCATGAAGGCCAGCCTTATTTTAATGTGGCCGGTGAGTTGGGGCTGTTTAGGAGTTTGCGCCCGCTAAGGAGATGGGACACCATGCTAGAGCTTAAGGATTACCTTCATCCGGTTACATTGTAGCTCGCATATTATGTATGGATGTTGTAATTAACTTCGGTACTTTGTTATGAATGAATGGATCGGTGAAACATGCGCATACTGAACGGAATCGATGTATAAATATGTATATATGATATATATTTGAGTATGTATCTTTCTTATGTATATATGTGTGTATGGATTGCTAGCAATGTATATATATATATGAGCATATGTGTGCATTTTTATTTTTTTAAAAAATACGAGCCGTGGCGGGCATCATAACGCGCCCGCCACGGTAAATAAATCCACCGTGGCGGGCGGGTTAAGTTGCCCGCCACGGCGTAACAATTAACCGTGGCGGGCGACTTAAGGTGCCGCCACGGTTAACATGATTAAGCGTGGCGGGCGAGTTATGCCGCGCCGCCACGGATATCCACGTTTATGCGTGGCGGGCACGCGACGCCCGCCGCTTAAAGCCCACGATTAACCGCGTGACCTTTCGTTGGTGACGGGCGGTCGTGCCCGCCACGCAAAAACACAAATCGCCCGCCACAAAAAATATTTCCGGTACTAGTGCGGTGGGGTCCGGGCGGTGGGGTCCAGACGGTGGGGTCAGTGCTACGGGATCCGCGGCAGGGTCTAGGCGAGGTGGATCGACGGCGGGCGGCGGCGGGATCCGTTTGAATCCAGCGGATCCGGCGCCGCCAGGCTCCACCATGGTGGCGGCGGCGGTACTGCCCTAGATGGGCTTGGCGGCCTGTCTAGGGTTTTTGCTTTTTATTATTTTTTCGAACCATTTACCGTGGCAGGCGTCCTAATGTGCCCCCGTCACGGATAATCGATTTAACGTGATGGGCACTGTAGCCCGCCACGCAAAAGGTCGCGATTTACCGTGACCTCACCGGGGTGACGGGCTACAGTGCCCGCCACGCAAAATCTAAAATGCCCGTCACGTAAGAGAATTTGGTTACTAGTGCGCGTGGTGGCCCGTCGGCGGTGTGCTTGGCTGCAGGGAGATGTTCTGTCGGTGATGACTGTGGTCTTCGTCTAGGCAGCAGAGCTAGCTCGCCCTTGGAGCAAGTTTTGTCCATGGAAAACCATGTCTGGCAGCTGGTTGAACAACTAATTTCATCATGCCAAGATCGAGCCTACAGCAGAGTTGTGATTTGAGTTGTATCCGAGAATAAAAGACACTGCACAAAATTTTGGGGTGTACACTAGTCTGAACCTCTGAATTCAGAGACTAATTAACCTGGCAGACAGTGGCAAAAGATTTTTTTTGGGTGCAGTCTGTACAGTTATAACGTTTGTACAAGAAGAAGGGCAGATAAAACTAGTTTGAAAGATTGGGTACCATTTTGTATTGCGATCCATTCAAACAAGAATTGCACTACATTTCAGTGAAAAGCAAGGTTTAATATTGGCGTGCTTTATTACATTTAATGGCTTCACATAATCATCCCAGCTCTTATCCACGCTCTATGGATGATATGAATCTGAACTCGAGTCCAGCATGAGGAGGTATAGGTGCATCTGGTGATCTGGACTACAGGGACTCATTGTCCAGCCACCTTTTAGCCATAACAAATGATTCTTCAGGATTTGTATCACTGGTAACATGGCCGCCACCCTACATCATCCACAAGCAACCAGAAACAAGGTTTTTGTTATGCATGAACGCCCCACCACTACCACCACCATGTGATTTGTCCATCCAATATATATGTACAATGAAATGAGGACGGAGACATACCTTTATCGTCGCAAAAGTCAGGTAGGTAGCATACGTGATTGTGAATCTACGGTAACAAAGGACATTTTAGATTCTTTATTAGACAAAAAAATAGTAGGACTTCGGGACATCAAGTCATGAATTTGAGAAACACATTCATATATAGAAAACATTTATTATTGCACAATCTTATGTCCGACCCCAACCATCTAAACTAAATTTTGTAAACAATGACGTGATAATGGACTATATATATGTAGAGAGAGAGAGAGAGAGACGGGACTATATATAGAGAGAGAAGACTAAAATGCAGGGGCACAAGAAGAAAACTTAACCCTGCTGCCTGGTTATCAACGTGCCAAGCCCTCCAATCATCAACTATGGAGAAATTGAGGGATCTCGTCCATGCTTGTGTGCCCGTAAATGGTATGGTGAGGTCATGGTCTCCACTGTGCAAAAAAGAATAGGAACTTGTAGCTAATTAAGCACAACCATATGGAGGTAGATTTAAAAATTGCTAATAACTTGCAAATATATTGTGTATATATATGCCCCCTGGTAAGGAGATGTTGTTTCTGGCAAAAAAAATGGAACTACAATTTCTTTTGATGTGTTATCTGAAATGTCTTGCTCACCCGACTAGAGAGAATGAGTTTTTCACCTGTATACAAGAGCACGATATCCTCTAATGCTGAGGTTGAAGTGGTAGTTTATGTTGCTGGGAAGATCGAACGCATAAGGAAGAATTGGAGGTTTTTTGCACCTAATCCATTCCGTCACTGTTCCCCTGCCAATTTGTGCTATCTTTGGGTCATTTGAGATAGTCAAAATTACTTAGAACTACTAATAAGTTTGTCTTAGTTACCTCCTTCACTCCAAGAGCATCTCTAATGGCATTGTCATTGGCCCAAAAGTAGGATAGGTATCTGAGGTAGTCCTGGGTTTTAGAAAAGAAATCTAAATTCAGGTAGTAGATTTGTGGAATAAATTATAATAATCCACAGGTTGCGTGACATACTTGGAAGCAATAGAAGGGAGGTTCTTCAGGTGTGCCACTAAGCTGATAGTGGTAGTCTTCCTCTTCCAGAGCACCTCTTCGTTTTTTGTGATGGAATATGACATATTGGTTGCAATATGTTCGCTAATGTAACTTCTGACATGAGCTATGGAGATGCAAAAGAACAATGTTAAGACAGTTGAACCGGTAAGACGATCAACAGTATTCGGAGATAAAGGTGAAAATTGAAGCTTTACCTTGCTAATAGTCTGTACCACATCCGCGCAAGGTTCGTTTGTCGGGTTTAGGAAATCTCCTTTGCAGTTTTTGATGAAACTCTTAGAAATGTAATGATGAATGCAAGCAGAAGTGTTCTTACAATGTTAGGGTGCTTCATTTCTCAAAAAGATATACCATATGAGGAGGAACAAGAGTATATACCTCATATTGTTGGTCAGAGATGATTCCAAATGAATGAGAAAACGGAACTCTAGAGTTGGCATCAAGTTTTTCTCCTGTAAAAGGATTACCAACCATATAACCCTGCATAAATCAATAATGGATCATTAAGCTACATGGCTTCAAATTAGAGATGCAAGAGGGTTTGGTTGCAAACTCGCAAATAGCTAGCTTAATTTTACAGATTATGTGGGTAACCTGTAAAATTAAGCCTATTTGCATGTCATGGGGAAATAGTTCAAATTCCTATATATTTTTGTATGCTATGCGCTAGCAGAATCAATCACATGCCTTCAGTTTAATAAGTGGTTGTTGCATTTCCTCAATTCCTGGGGCATATACAATCACACATGAATTAGATTAGTATTAGGACAAAGAGTTGTCTCTCGGAAATATAATCCATACCACAACTAAGAGGGAAACAAGAACGACGAACTGAAGCTAGTTTAGTCAGTTTACCATCTGAAATGTAGTGTGCAATGATAGGAACCACCTTCCCCCCATATGAATCTCCACCAATGTAGAAAGGGCGATCTAAAAGATCCTTTGGGTGCTCATCAAACCACTATATGACCGGAAACATACAAAAGGGTAGTCACTAGGCGGCCACATTTTGAAAATTTCCTCGGTTGACATATACACCAATGTTGTTGTGTGTGTCAACCTTTCTCAAAAATGTCAAGACCTGCCTAGAAGATGAGATGTCTCCAACTTCATAAGCTTTGGGATCAGTCGCATAAGAGAAACCAGCACCAACAGGCGATTCAGGTAGAGAATACTTGCCATCTGTCCATGATATGGAGATGGAATAGTTATATGCATCAAACAGAGAATCAAGAAAAACCATTTATATCTCCTCCTCACCTGTGTCCAGGAATATGGATTGGAGACCATTCTCGGCAATGTGCCGTCATATGGCTCCCCAACAAACTTCACAGGACCTTTGTGTCATACAAGTGTAAGTGTGCGTGCAAAAACTTAGGTTTGCGTCTATTGTTATAAAAAAGGGAAGAAAGTTTGAATGGTGTAATCCCTCTATATTTAAAGATAAATCTATTCATATGGTTATCACATTTCCAGACTCAACAACTTAAAAACTATTCATGATTTATATTCTTATTCTTAATGTTTGAACCAAACTTGTCTAAAATAACTTCTTTTACCAACCTGGATGCAGTAAGTAATTTTAAGTTGCTCTAATAAGTCAAATCTTAGTACTAGCTAACTAGTACTAAAAATAAAATGTATCTGGATAAATTACCCATATCTAAATTAAAATGAAATACCTATCTAAACTGTATCTAAATAGCCTCAAATATGTATGTAAAGTAAACTAAAAATATTCCTCAAATATGTATATGGATAAATAGCCTCATAAATCTACATGCAACTAAAAAAAGATCCTCAAAAGTGTATCTAGATAAATAGTATATTTATTTTTACAATTTATTCTGGTCAGATTGAGAATATTCTGAACTGTTGACAAGTCAAAGGCACTCTCACCCATCTGAAGCGCAAACCCGCATAGGCCAGAGCACCTGGGCCCACCCGACAGCCAGAGGAGCAAGGGGTCCGTGCGCGGGCTCCGCTGCGACTCCACGAAGTAGTAGAACAGCTCCGCCCCTGTCTCCTCCTCTATCTCCACGTACCTGCAGCGTCACATGCATCACAGTCAACAGGTGCACAGCGGCAAAGTTCAGCCGGCGGAGTACTGGAGCAGAGGATTGATGAGGATGATGCATCGACGTCGACGAGCAGCCGGCCGGCCAGCTGGTCGCCGGGGGTGCCTAGCTTACCCGGTCTCCAGGTAGAAGGGAAGAGGGCCATCGAATCCCGGCAGGTGGGTGACCACCGTCGACGTCGCCAGGGAGAACCTCGGCTGCGGCGGCAGCACCAGCACAAGGACGGCAAGGTAGGCGACG
Organism: Hyparrhenia diplandra; assembly: GCA_015847255.1. NCBI lineage: Eukaryota > Viridiplantae > Streptophyta > Magnoliopsida > Poales > Poaceae > Hyparrhenia > Hyparrhenia diplandra. The sequence continues at coordinate 19,397 of JADLZK010001271.1, forward strand.
AGAAGCAAGGGCGGCGAAGATAGCCGGCGGCGGTGGTGGCGGTAGTGTCCGGCGCTGGCGAGCATCCAAAGAGCAGCACCAACATGCAGCGCCATTCCTGCTGGGTCGAGCTTTGGGACCTTGGGTGTGTGCGGTGAATGGTGAGAGGTATTTTGCCCGGGAGAACAATGCAAGAGAGTTCACCTATATATGCTAAGTATGATATTGGGTAGCACTACTCGATCTTCATTAATGTTCTCCAATAATGGTGTTGGCTGTTTGGCACCATCTCGTCACTGTTTGGCAAATTGACTAGAGAGGAAAATATCTACTCTCTTTGTCCCAAAATAAAAGACCTTCTCGGTTTTCGAGAACTAACGTTTTTAAAATGTCAGCAATTTTATATTAAAATATATAAATATTTATGTTAAGTAATTAGTATTATCGGAAAGATCTTTAAATCTAGTTTTTAACAAATTATTTGAAGATTCAAATGTTGCACGTATTTTTTTACAAACTTAGTTAAAGTTGAAAAAAGTTTGGCCGGCATACTTCCCATAGCGTCGTTTATTTTAAGGCGAAGGGACTAAGGAGCCAACATAAGGAGCCCATGTACATCACCGGCCATAAATATAAGCTTACCTTGCCCTTTGTCGTGCCCGCGCGCCCTCCTGCCGAGGCGGCGACGCCCCGTCTGACCAGACCGACGCCCTCCTGGTAATCAGTCTCATATAATGTAAAAAAATGACTCAACACAAGTTGATCACATCGCTTGTACTCCCCAGCCTCAACACCTCACCACCATCTTAATCAAAGTCTTCTTTGGCCTTTGCTCATTGTTTCTATGTTTTTTTTTTTTCATCTCGATCGGGTCATTCACCCGTGTTTCATTAAGAGAAAAAGTTCACAAACACAAACAAACGACATAAGTGCGATGTCAGTGAACATTGCAGCCGGCGGCACACTTCTAACTACTGGATACAAAGTGTGAGATTACATTGCGAAAACAATTTGCGACCACAAAAGAGCAAGAAAATCAATAGACGGCGCTAACAGGCTTTGCAGCCCGATGCTTACTGCCTCTGAACAAGTAAGCCTTCATGGCTTCTCTGGTGTCATCCTGCAGGGAATGGAATTGTCTGTAGCTCGTCAAAGACGCCGTGTTTGGGTGCTCGCAATGCCAATTTTCTTCATCATCACCTCAATGGTGAATATGTGTTTGCTCTTGGCAGCAAAGGCGTACACTGGCGGCGGAACCAGTTGCTCGCCCGGTCGGTTCTCTGAGCGATCGACAAGACTGTGTTTGCCGCAACTTGGGAGTCGAAAGCAGCGGCTACTCTAGTGGCTTCCAGAAGGGCGCCCACGAAGTCCCTCCACGGAAGGTGCGGTGCACGCGGGGGTGCAAGCGGTGGTACCGAACGCGTGAGGCCAATTGGCGAACAAATGTCCGTCACGCCCGCGGCGGCAACGAGAGGATCTAGCGGCGCCACCGTGTCTCCATCATCCGTCTCCATCGCCATAGCTGTGGGGATTGCCGACCGTGGGGAGGAAGCTGCCGCGACATCTCCGGCCTCTTCGGACGCCTCACCCCTGCGTGAAGCGAGCTGAATCATCCGTGGGGGTGACAACGGTTCGACATCGCCCGGCCGAAGTCTACCGGGGGCGAAGTAGCGCGGCGACGCGAGGGAGGCGACGAGCTCATCAAGCATCAGGTCAGATGCGAGGCCCCACCGCCTCGCACAACACTAGTGGGTCGGAGGTGATAGCAAAGGTTTGGGGATGCGACGGTGTTGAACTCCTATGGCCGCCTGCTCCGGCGTCGCCGACGGCGTCGGGCGGCGTGGGGCCCGCATCGGCGACGGGCACCCTCTCGACGCCTTTGCTGCCCCGATAGAGGCAACAAATGGCGCGGCGAAAGAGGACCATAGCCCGCCAACCGTGGCGGTCGAAGGAGGCACAAAGGATCCGCCCGGCGATGATAGGGGCCACACACGATTCTGGCGCTGGTCGCCGTGTGTCGAAGACAAGACTCTCGCCGCGGCCCGTAGAAAGGCGCGGGGTGGACGGGAGGGCGACATTCGTAGCTCCTTGCCCGGTACGCCCGTCCGAAGCGAAGGAGACATGGTGATGGGGAAGTGCCTTTGGGCGGCGATGTGACCTTCTCGCAGACAATTGAAACAAAGTCCGACGGCGAGAAGTCAAGACCGCGACGCCGCCGACGAGGTATACGCGGAGCACGACGATGCCCCACGCCGCCGGCTCTCAACAAGTGTGAAGCCGTCGGCATCAATAGGCGTGGTGGCGCGGGAACGACGCGGGGTGACGGAGATGCCCTAGCCTATGGGCGAAAGGCGTTCGCCGGCTGGGACTTTGGCAGCGGGCTGCGAGCAAAAAGCGGCGCCGTGCGGCGGCGGCGCAAAACTTCACCATTTTTTATTTTCCTGAAATTTTTTTGGCAATTTTAACACAGCCAAATAGGCGAAGGCGGTTTAGATCCTTCGTAATCGAGTCAACAAGCTCCATTTTTTTTTTGGATTTTTTGATAAATGAGCGAAAAATTATGCATGTTTTAACGAAGGTATGACAAATTATGTTTTTCGGTAGGCACAACTTCGATGACGGCAGTTAGGGCAAAGCCACCCTAAACTCCAACACCAATCGCAGGATGGATCACAAGGTGGTTAGCGAGGTATGACAAGGTGGTTAGCGAGGGCAAGTCGACAATTCACACGGGGACGGCTAGCGAGGGCAAGTTTAGGGTTTCTTGGCGAAATTCGCACAAGGGGCTAGCAAAGCCCCCTTGGGAATTCACAAAAGGCAGCGGCGAAATTGTGGGCGATGCGGGCAACGGCGTCAGCGCCAAGCGGAAAGCCTAATCCCCGATGTCGCGTCGGGCCTGTCGCGCCACATGCAATGGCGCGGCGTGGCGGGGCCCCACGTGCCCTACGCCCAAGACCGGTTAACATTTGGCGCCCGGCGTGGAGAGGACCTGTCGGCGCCAATGCATGTGGCACGATAGGGTAGAAAAATCGTGCCATCCCCTGGCGCGACCAAAAAGGATACCAGGTAGAATTACTTTTCAAGCGGGGTTAAATTTAAAATTTTATTTAGAAAATAGTTAAATTTTAAAAAAAAAACTAAGAATTTCACAGTCCCAACCTTCACCAAGCAACCAACATACAGACTACTGGAATTTGAAACTGAGGATTTCAAACAACCAAAGATGAAAACATAAGCATATACCCATGATTTCCATCACCAGCTGGGATCACGGAAGAAAGGAGGTTCAGCAACACCACCACCAGGAACATTGGGCGCCAGGAACATCTGATGCTCAAGAAGGGGATCCCTCAAGAAGGCTAAGAAGGCTCTCCCTCAGCACATGCCTAACAGGCAACACCCTCGTAGGAAGCCTAGGCTTGCGCAGCAAAGTCCTATTCCTGTCACGGTGCAACAGCCATCGCCGGGACTGGATCTTTCTGTAGTCGACACGGGCGGCCTCAATGTGGGGAGCGTCGTCACGGACCTGGTCGGGCGGCCACGGCGGACTCGTAGTATTCGCAGTCGGTGAACCGTAGGACGACGTGACGTGGCTTGTCGGAGCTGAGGTCGAGCATCAGCTCCCCGTCGGACCGTAGGACCGTCGAGGCACTCGAGTCCCTGAGCCGAAGGTCCAAGCAGAGGAGCGGCGGCGGCGGCTCACCGCGGGTGGTTACGGACGATTGCCTTTAACAGCTGTCAGCCTGTGTCACCTGGCTTGCACCGTACGCTTGCCTGGGGAGCTTGCGTGGCCGGCCTGGTCCTTGGGCCTCCATGTTTGTCTGAGCAAAATGGATCATAGATTCATAGTTAGCCTGTAGGCTTTGTGGGCTTCATGGAGCCTAAGTAAGAACAAACAAATGGTTAATATCCTTTTTTTTTTTTTTTTTGCTAAAATCCCCTAAAAATCTATTTTTGCTAAAACAAAAGGTCAATATCTTTTGTACTAACTCTGTTTTTGCAATCTGTTTGACCTTTTTGACCTCAAGTTTGACTACTTGTTTTTTTTTATGAAAAGAGACTCTATTAAAACTAAAGTAGTAATGACATTATAAGAAAGTGTGACAATCAATCTGAAGACCACTTGTCTTATTAAAAAAAATATGAAAAATATTACTTCTTTTTTGTTGTGGCTTGCTTTATTAACAAAAAGTTCTTCAAAATAATTTAAATTTAACTATGTTTGTACAAATATTTTCAATAAAGTGAGTGGTAAAACTTGGGATAAAAAGTCAACCAAACTATAATTTTAAACGCATAAACGAAAAATGGAGAGAGTACATCACAATTACTTAGGTTCTCAATCAAACTTCTTGTTGGTACATCAAATTTGCTATTTATCTAGTTTAACGTTACGTCTAGATACACAGCAAATTCGATGTATCAAAAGTCAAAACCACTTATAATTTGAAATGGAGGTAATATCATACACAATTTTAGATAAACTTGGGTATCAAAACATATATTATGAATATTTATCAAACTTAATAACTTGATGTTGCCCAACGAACATGGATAATCAACGCCCGCCCTCTTGCTCGCCGCCTCGAATCCCCATGCCGTTCGTGCACATGACATCCCGACTGCCCAAAGCAGCACTAGCCACCGTCATCCGAATTAGTAGTAGACCATTTGCAGACGAGCAGGACACGGTACGGTTGGGCGTGTACATGACCGGTACTGCAGGTTCTGCTTGTGTGTTTTGGAATCAGCAGAGATGGACGCACATAAGCTGAAGCGCAAGCATCTGCGCGCGGACAATGCGAAGGAATGCCAATTGAACATGGGGGATCTTGGAAGTTTGCCGTCTCTTGCACAGAAACTGCTTCCTTTCAAGTTTTAAGATTATATTCCAACTGAAATCCTAAACAGGGGATCAACAATTCTCTTCGCTCCACTGCAGTGCAGCTCAGCTTCTCGGCAGGAGCAGTGCCATCTGCAGATTGTTAACCTGTAGGAATCAGATTCATGATCCATAAAAACTGTAGTCATATATTCAGAATTCAGTTCATACATTGCCCAATGGAATGTCCAAGTCCAATATCATGTAGTTAGAACGAGTCCTTAACTGAGAAATGGATTTAGTATGTTTTAGTATATTCCATTCAGACAGCAGAGAGAAATAGTACAACCTCAGCTGCATGTTTTGGGCATGACCCTGAAAAAGTGAACAAGTCAAAAAAAAAAATCATCATAGTGCCATTATTGCAACAATTCATCAAAGGTCAAAATAGTAAGGTTGAAAACTATTCCCCAAAAACAGTTCAATCAAATGCAGAGTCAAACATCCACTTCCATAGCTCTACTGAAACGAGATAAGCATTTCTCAGTTCACAGAAAATTGTCAGATGCATTATCAGATCAGTTTCCAAAATTAAGGAAAGGTGGAAAGGGATGCTCTGCAACCAACAGAATACTCAATTGTAGCCCCCTGGATGGCTGAATCAGTTTCCAACATTCAGTAATGACGGTAACTTCAGCAACTCTGAATCCAACATACAGAGCATTGGAAATTTGGAACTGAGGATTTCATACAACCAAAAGGAAACCACGTGAGCATACTGTCTCGAACTTCAGTCCAATGCACAAGAGGTTTGCATATTCAGTTATATGAAAGAAATGGATCCCCCAAGCTAATTAGTTCAAGATTCATGATCCATTGCTATAGTACTATCTAACTTGAACATGTCTGCCCAACAAAGGATCTTATAGAAAGGTCTGAATATTCAATTATAGCACCTGAATCTTTCCCACATTCATTCATGTCCCAAACTTCAGCAAACCATCCAACATTCAGAGTATTTCAACTGCAGAGACTGTCATACAACCAAAGGGAAAAACAAGAGCATATGCCCATGATTGTTAACCCTGCAGCATCTCAAGAGCCGGGAGAAGGAAATCTAGTTTCAGTCAATCTTCATCGATAGAAAAACCACAGCACCATGTAAAGCAAAGATGCTAAAAACTGCCATCACCAGCTGCAGCTGGGATCATCACTACACTACAGCCCACGGAAGAAAGGCGGTTCAACAGCATTCTTGGACGGCTGGAACATCGGATGCTGACGAAGGCTCTTCCTCAGCACATGCCTGATAGGCAACACCCTGTGACTGCTCCGAGTCTGATCAAAGCAAAACCTGTGCAGCAAATTCCCATCCCTGTCACAGTGGAACAGCAGCAGCCCATCCGGGACTCGATCAGCACATCCCCTTCTGCTGACACAACAGCTGCAATCCAGGGACGAATTTCACCAAGGTGCAGAGCCGGCATCTGATGCAGCGCCAACTGAATCCGGCGCTTGAGGACCCAAACCTCGCTCATGTAATCCTCGAGGCACCAGAGCTCCAGCATCGCCTCGTTCGCCCTGGACACGGACAGGCCGATGTTGCCGTCGTCCGGGAACTCAAGCAGCCTCATGTGTTGGTCGTCCGCCATGGCAACAGCAGGAGGAGGTCTCTTCCAGCGGAACCTCTCGTTCCTTGTGTCGAACACCAGCATTTGGTATCCCTGGCTCTGCTGCGGCGGCCAGAGCAGGTCCATGTTGCCGCGTTTCCACTGGATGGGTGGGGAGATACAGGCCCTTTCCACCCCGAACCGCAGACCATGGTCCTGGCGCCGCGCCGACGGCGAGATGGGCCGTCCGATGTGCCGACGCTGCCCAGGCTTCACCTCGACGACGTGGTACGTGTAGGTCGGGGCTTCTTCATGGACGACGGGATTGCTGCGACTAACGCACAGCAGACGATACTTGCCGGAACCGCGGTGCTCGTAGAACCCAACCACGTCCAAGCCGAAGGTCGTGAGATCGAAGAGGGGAACCCAGTGGCGAGTCGCGGGGTTGATGATGTACCAGCTCTGACGGAAGGAGACGAGGAGGTAGCCGTCGAGGGAAGCGTGGATCGTCACCTGGGGCTTGAACATGGCCTCGCCGTAGTTCTCCATCCTCTCGTAGTCGACAACGAAGTCGTCCTCGATGGCGGGAGCGTCGGCGTCACGGCCCTCGAGGTGGTACTCGTCGACGAAGTAGTCGTCGTTGTCGGTGAACCGCAGCACGGTGCGCGGCCTGCCGGAGCGGAGGTCGAGGGACTCGACGCAGTAGTCGCTGAGGTGGATGTAGTAGTCGGCGCAGGCGGCGCGGTCGAAGCAGAGGAGCGGCTGCGGCGGCCCGTCGCCTGCTGGTTCCGCCATTCCCGCCTGCGTGGCCTCGGGAACTTGTCGGCGCGCCGGGGCGGGTGGTGTTGGTGTGGTGGCTGCTTCGGCGGTGGCGACTCGATCTCCAACAGCTAGAGCGACGGTGAGCGGCTTGATTCTCCCTGTGAAATGCAAACGCGGCGGCGGAAATTAGCGACGAAACCGGCAGCAGAACACGGCAATTCGACGGAGATGGGAACCAAATTGGGACTCGGATGATCGCAACACGGAGGACAGGGTTGCAATCGAGCCAAGGACGGGTGTCATCCGATCGAGATCGAGCGAGAGGATGGGGGTGATTCGAGAGCTCACCTCTCGTCGCCGCCGCGGCAGCTCCTGCAACCCTCTGCTTCCCTTCCCGCGCGCTCTTTCGGTCGAAGCCACGAAGACGAAATGGTTTTGGGGGTGGGACCCAGCAGGTGGTTACCAATTGCCTTTTAACAGCTGTCAGCCTACGCCTACGTCACCGGTGTCTTCCTTTCCAAGTTCCACGGGAATACATATTTTTCAAAATAAAAAAGTTTTTCATTTTTTTCTTTATGAGATTGATCCTTTTTTTTTTTTTTTTTGGGGAATAAAAAGGAAGTTCCACCGTACACTTGCCTGCGTGTGGGCTTGTGTGATGGGCCTGGGTGTTGTTGGGTGTCCATGTTTAACTAGGCTGAATTCACATTACATGTGCAACTAGCCTTCAGAGCCTTTTATTTGGCGTATTTGTGTTCTAAATCAAAATTCTTTAAGCTGGTTTCAAGTTTTTAAACTGTGTTCTATCATAAACAATTTAAAATAATCTCATTATTAAATATATGCTCTATGAAAAAAAATATCAAAATATATTTTGATGTCGAAGATAATGCATTAACTAACATAATCTTTGTGTCTAAATCCTAACATTTTGATTCACTATGCGTGTAATCAGGAAACGGATGGCAAGCACCAAGACACAAGATTTTGATAAGTTTTGATTATCAATATATAACACCCGTGTTTTTGCATTATTTTAAAATTCACTAAAAATTTGAACTTTTGAATTACAACTGAAACTTGATTTATTTTCGCTAAACCAAAACCCTGTTTTTGAAAACCCCGCATTCAAACTCTCACCATATAGAAAACTAGGAATCTTGTTTGTTGCTTGAGAACTTATGGTGGAAGGTAACTTGATGCATCAACTAGATTCGGTAATTATGGAAGCATGCATGAGAATCAATTTACGAATTTATTCTAGGAATAATAAATACCGAAACACGTGTGTACCAAAAATATATAGGTATGAATATTTTTATAAGCACAATAAATAAATATTCTCAGCCATAAAGGTCACGGGAATATAAAGGTGCTTGTATAAATATTTATAAAATATATAGTGCACATGAAATAACTTGAGCTCGGGGAAAAACATGTGTGCATAAATATATATAAATATTTATACAAGTACAATTGGATAAATATTTTCATGAATGAAAATCATGGGAATACATATAAGTGCTTGTGTAAATATTTACAATATATATTTACACACATAAAATAAGAAGAGGAATAAAGAAGTGAAGGGAAGTAGAAAAAAAAAGGGAAAGAAATGGGAATGAGCTCACGGGCTCATTCTCTCCTCTCCTCCCTCCGGCCTAGCCCGGCTCTTCCCTCTCCCTTCCCTCCTCTTTCCTTTCCACGCTTGGCGGACCGGCCCCGTGGTCGAGTAGAAAAGAAAAGGCCCAGCTCTTCTCCCACTCGGCCGACGGGCCGGACCCGCAGGTCGCCGTCTTCTGCCCCGCCCTCGCTGCCGCCGCCGACCACCGCGACGGGACCATTGCCGGGCGCTAGCACAAGGCCATCAGCGTTGTGACTGACCCGAGGGCGCAGTGCGGGGGCAACATTCAACAGCGCCTGGCCGCGACGGGCAACCATGCCAACCCATTGCCGCCGCAAAGGGACAACCGCCGGCGCACGCCGCCCTGCCATCACTCTTAAGCGCACGGCGACGGCGTGGAGGCGAAATAGTGAGGAGGAGGACTATTCGCTCGAGCCGTCACATCAACGGCTGGGCCAGACCACACCATTGCCATGCCAGCGAGAGGGCGCGACCAGCCGCTTGCGACCCACCGCCCGCCGCAACCACGACACCACGGGCCGCCAGCCCAGACGAGCTAGCCTCGGGCGCCGAGAGCAGCGAGACGGACGACGGGCGCACGTAGGTCCACAGTACAAGACCGCTGCGGGGAAAGATCGGGCGGAGGGCGAAATATCTCGGCGACCGCACCCCCGACGCACCTATAAATACCCCCTCGGTGAGCAATCGGACTCGCCCCTCACCTGCGAGCTCCACCACCATCGGGAACATACGGTGCTCGCTCCCTCTTCTCTCCTCCCTCTCCTCCGCTCGCTAGGGGATTTCCCCAAATCTACCTCGGCGGCGCCGCGAGCTAGGGATCGAGCTCGCCGCCGTCGTGGACATCTCTAGTGGCAATTGGAAGTGTGTTTGAGCTAGGTTTATCACCGGTCGCAAGTAGCTTTTCGGCGACCGTTTAGGAGTTTCCGTTCGAAGCAAAGCTAGGAGCGTTCGACGCCGTGCCGATTCGTAAGAACCTCCCGGGCAAGTCCTTATCCCCTCCCCCTTAATCATGACCTTAATTAAGTAATAATGATAATGATGTTTAAAAAAAAAAAGAAATCATAGACTATTATCGTATGCGATTATGAGATGATGATGAGCTAAGTGCTCGATGTTATTTGAGGAGTCTGCGTGCTCAAGATTATTAAGGGGCTAGGTGCCCAGTTATTTAATGTGATGTTGTTGACATACGATAATAGCCATGATTGTTCGTTAATATGAATAATGATGATAAGATGAACCCAACCAAAAGGTGAGTGGTGGTAGTCTGGTAGAGCCTAAATACCACATCGGGGAATCACCGCGAGGGATTCTAGCGGAGAGAGATACTCGCCTCCCTAAGGACCGGTTCATAGACCTTCTACCTAGTGTGACATTGCATACAACCACACGTCGGTATGGGACGGCTTGATTCCACACCCGTTGGGTTGAGGTATAATTTTGAACCAAGGTGGCGGTGTAGGCAAACGACCTATCGGGAGAAGACATGGGGAGAGTGGCCCCATGGTCCGGTTTGGCGTGGTTGCTATGTGATCCTCCACGTAAGTTGTTGTTTTGGGCGTGGTGGACGCCCGCTCGTGCATTTATGAAGAATGATTATGAGTAAGATGTTTGACAATATAGGTTGGGTAATGAGGTATTACCCGTAAAGCCGTGGGTGATATGGTATCACCGTATTGTCTAGGATGATGCGTCATCCTTTCCAACCCCTGACAAGTCGTGGTGAGGATTATACCAATACACCTAGGGTATCACCCAAGCGGGTACGGATCTCGTTAGGCCTGTCGAACCATTGGTCATGGTGTAGACAACGCCTATCGTGTGGGGAAAGTGTACAACCTCTGCAGAGTTATTTAAATCTATTCGAATAGCCATGTCCTTGGAATGGACAAATGTTAGGCCTGAACATCTATGATTAGAATACACATTGATGAAGACTAACATGTGGTGCCATGGCAGTGATGAAATGAGATAACCCGAGAACTAGCGAGAGCAGTTTTAGAGACTCTGCTAGGGCCCAAACCCTTAATAATTACAACCCCCCCTGGTTGGGACTTGCTGAGTATGTTTGTACTCACCCCTCTATTTTTACAGATATCGGCACATGTGAAGGTAAGATCGACGACAAGGTAGAGGACCAGCGTATCGTAGGAGGCCGCAAGGTGTTTGCTTAGGAGAAGGACGTTGAAGCCCAGAATTCATCCATGCACGAGTCTGCCTGTGGAGCACGGGGCAGTGTCATAGTAAATCCACCGCTTCTCGGTTGGCCAACTCTAATATTGTAACCCGGTCTGGTGACCTTTCGTTGCCACGGTAAGCCCCTTCCATCCTGTATTTACAAAGCTCGGATTTTTATTTTTGTCTACCATTATCTGTGACTAATAGACATGTTTGTGGCGTGATCCTGGCGCAAACACGTGTGATTAACGACCCATTAAAAGTGGGGGCGTGACACAATATGATGTAATACCCTACATCCTACTATGTTCGATGAGTTGCATTGATTATGAGGATCTTTGAGTAGGGGACCCTTGCCCTCCATGTATACTTTGTAGGGGTAGGGTTATTTTTTTAGATAAAGGATAAAAACTACTCCCTTCGTATCACTATTAAAAGACCGAGGATCTTTGAGTAGGGGACCCTTGCCCTCCATGTATACTTTGTAGGGGTAGCCTGGTAGGGTTATTTTTTTTTTAGATAAAGGATAAAAACTACTCCCTTCGTATCAAAATTAAAAGACTTTTAGGACAGCGACACGGTCTCCAAAGTGTAACTTTGACTTCTCTTTTCTATAAAAATATTTATTGAAAAATTATATATTTATATTTTTATGAAAATATTTTTCAAGACAAATCTATTGATATGATTTTCATATTTTCAAAGTCAACGACTTAAAAGTTATTCATGATTTATGTTTCTAATGTTTGACCCAAATCTTTTCCAAAACATCATCTAACGGTGATATGGAGGGATTTTTTTAATTTTAACCCTTTTTTAAAAGAAAAATTATTTTTAACCCGGATCAAACTTAAATTCTAAGAATAACCTTTTTGGCGTGCCACGGCTGAACGCGCGTGATTTTATTATTCTGCGGCGCCATGCAAGGTGGCGCTATAGAGTCACACACGTGGCAAGTCCGCATGCGGTGCGTGCATCGGCGTGGCGATTTCTGCCGCGCCGTAGATCATTGCGCTGGGCGATTGTCGCATGCAGATCCATGGCGCGGCAGGGGAGGGCCTGCTTTTGCGGATGTGGCTGCACGTGAGAGATGTTAAGAAATCGAAGTCTTGTTGATACACAAACACAAGAACATAGAATAGGAGATGGAACACATGTCTTATTATTTGTGGGAGCAGTACATGTACAACTAGCTGAAGTTGCCCCTTCAGCCTTCCATACATTTGCTTATATAGAGGGAAGGAGCTGATGAGTCTTTGTTCAAAGTATCTCCTTTCACACTTGTTCCTTGACTTGTATTCCACCTCATTAATTGGCCACCATTTTGACTTGACTTTATAACACTCCCCCTTGGCCAATTATATGCCATGTATATGCCTCGTCAAAAACACCGCCCAAAAACCCAGTGGGAAAAAAAGAGTCGGAGAAAAGAGTACATAACATGCATCTCTCTTATGTTGCACCTGTTGCCTCGTTAAAAACCTTGCATGAGAAAACCCAGTGGGAAAAAACTCATCAATGAAAAAGAGTACAGCAGCTTGGTTCAAGTCTTGGGGACTGACCGATGCAACTTAGGTCTTTAGGACCTATTGGTCTTCATGACCAATTTTGATGACCTTCGTCATCTCTATCTTTTATGAGCTTTGATTCACATATCACTGCTCCCCTCTAATGATTAGCGCTTCTGTGCATGCCTCATCAAAAACTCCCCCCAAAAACACTGTGGGACAAAAAGGGTAGGAGAAAAGAGTACATCACATGCGTAAGCTTGTGTTGCACTTGTTGCCTCGTTAAAAACCTTGCGTGAGAAAACTCTGTGGGAAAAACTCACCAAGGAAAAAAATCATGGAATGGACTACAGGTTGAATGATTTCTTTGCACCCTCCAAAAAGAATGGACCAATTAATGTGTTGCTTCCCTAGAATCATGCAAACCGACGATAGGGCATTGCCACGCTGTCTTTTGCGTAGTAAAGGATCATCCACAACGAATTTGTTTGCACTTGAGGGCGGAGAGGGCCGGGCAAGGGAACGGAGGCCGGCCGGAGGGGAAGGAGGTGAGTGTGCGTGCATTGAAAATGTTTCGTTAAAAACTAGGGAGACTCTCATCGCAAATGTCGTCCTGGCCAGCACGTCTACACATGCTTGGCGGCCGGCGAGGTCTTGCCTAGCGCCAACAGAAGAACACATGCCGATCGATATCCTCAACCCTCTGCAAGAAGCTAGCTCGATCTGTCTTATAGATCGGACCAAACACTGGCGGACGTACAAAGGACTGGAGCTGCCCGGCCTGGACAACCCCGCTGGCCATGGCTTCCCGCCTTCTCCTGGCCGCCATGCATATGCACTTCCTCTTCGTCACGGCAGCAGGGCAGTACGATCATCCGGTTATTGCAAACTGCTCGAAGACGGGAAACTACACCGACGGCAGCCAATACAAGAAGAACCTGGACCGGCTCCTTACCAAGCTCCCCGCGTTGGCCGACGCCAACAGGTGGTTCTACAAGGGCAGCACCGGGGAAGGGTCCGATGATGAGGTGTTCGGCCTCATCATGTGTTTCGCGGACCGCAATGTGACGGAGTGCCAGAAGTGCCTCACCGGCGCGCCCGCGGGGATCACGACGGTGTGCCCAGGCAGCCGGGTCGTGAAGGCAGCTTATGTCGCGTGCGTGCTCAGGTACTCGGCCGAGCCGATCCCCGCCACCGCAGACCTCGAGTACTCGGTAACCACTCAACCTGCCCCCCCGAAGGACCCGGTGCGGACCCGGTGCACGATGCCTGGGTGCCCCTGATGACCAAGCTCTCCAGCGGCGTGGTCACCTCGCCGGTGCTGATCTCCTACGACAGCACGCCGTACTCGGGCCCCGAGCATGGCAGGATGTACGGCCTGGCGCAGTGCAGTAGGGACCTCAACGCCACCGAGTGCAGCGGTTGTATCTCGAACTACGCCGCCAAGCTATCCAGCGAGTTCCCAAGCAATAATATCTCAGGAGCCCTCAGGGGTACAGCTGCTACCTGCAGTACAAGGTGGGCGCGTTCGAGGTCACTCTGCCACCGACGGTGCGGTGTCGCCACCGTCGCCGGCGCCGGCTTCGTCACCGTCGCTGGCTTCGCCTGCGCCGACTTCTGGTACGCGTGTCTCGTTCCATTGCACCCTGCTTTAACGATTTGCTCAGTTATAGAAAAATGGTCTGTTATATATTTATTGATGTGAAAACAAGAAACTTGATGTCGTGCCACATTCCAGAATCTTCAATTCCCACAAGACCTTCATCGTCTCCGGCCAAGACAAAGACAAGGGTTGCGATCGGCATCTCCGTTGCTTTGGTCTCGTTCTTGATCATTCTAGGCCTCCTTCTCTGGCGACGGCAAAGAAAGGCCAAACTCAACGAGGAAGCGAGCACGGGAGACGAGTTATTTGAGATGGACGACGACTTTGAGAAAGGGACCGGGCCAAAGCGGTTTCCTTATGGGGAGCTTCGCCTTCGCCACCGACAACTTCTCCGACACTCGGAAGGCTGGGGAAGGGGCTTCGCTCGAGCAGGCAGGGGGATTCCTCAAGGACATGGACCTTCACGTCGCCATCAAGAGAGTGTCCAAGGGCTCGACGCCGCAGGGGAGGAAAGAGTACGCCTCCGAGGTGAGGATCGTCAGCCGGCTAAGGCACCGTAACCTGGTGCAGCTCATTGGCTGGTGCCACGACGGTGGCGAGCTGCTCCTCGTCTATGAGATGATGCCCAACGCCAGCCTTGACAAGCACCTCTACAGCACCAGCAATGACGGCAACAATGCGCTTCTGCTTTGGCCGGTCCGGCACGAGATCGTACTGGGGCTCGGGTCGGCGCTGCTTCCCGTACCTGCACGAGGAGTGGGAGCAGCGGCGTGGTGCCGCAGGGGACATCAAGCCGAGCAGCGTCATGCCGGGCGCGTCCTTCCACGCCAAGCTCGGCGACCGGGCTCGCGAGGATGGTTGACCATGGGGGGCTCGCACACCACGGTGGTGATCGCGGGAACAATGGGATACATGGACCCGGAGTGCACGACCACCGGCAGATTCAATAAGGAATCCGACATTTAGGGCTTGTTTGGATTGGACCCAGGCAAATCTGCCGGGCCGAGCGCAGCTCCCTCGCGCGTTGGATTTCGGACGCTGTGGCGGGATGGCTGCCGGGCACCAACTTGCCCGGGAGGCCGCAATCCAAACAGGCCCTTATAGCCGGCGTCCTCCTCCTTGAGGTCGCCTGTGGACGGCGGCCCGTGGTGCACCTTCCTACGGCACCGTCGTCCACCGGGCGCAGCGGGTTTTCGAGCTGCACGAGCGCGGACTGGTTCTTCATGCGGCCGACCCCGCCTGAGCGGAGACTTTGACCCCAAAGAGATGGAGCGGATGTTGCTTGTCGGTCTCGGTGCACGCAATGAAACAAGTGCACGAGGCCATCCATCAGGCAAGTTGTTAGCGCTCTACGGTTTGAGGCGCCGCTGCCGAGCCTCCCTGAGAGAAAAATGCCGGCGGCTACCTGCGTACCGGTGCCGTTCGAACTACTGAACTCTGGTCCGTCTTTGCCGGTGGATGACACAACTAGAACGGGCACTACTATATATGTATCTGCACCTTTCCCGTCCTTAGAAGTCAAAGTTTTTTGAGTTACTAACTTTATAGAAACTAGTGTTAACATGCTTTGGAAACAGTGTTAATATATATGTTAACTTTTGTAACTCTGTTCCATACTTGCATGTGGATTCAAAATGTCAACGGGGACCCGATCCCCGAATCCCCGTGGGAATTCCCCTATTAGGGGACGGGGATGGGACAAATTTAATCCCCACAGGGATGCAAATGGTAGGAAATATATCCCCGTCGGGTCTGGCGGAGGCGGGTTTGGTTCCCTAGTCCCCGTACCCGACCCCCGCTAACCCGCCCCGCAAAGCGAAGGCAGCAGACATCGGCCACAGCCCACAGGACGCCAGGCCCATGTAAAAGGCACTATGTATCTCTACACCACTAAGTCGGGTCACCACACTGGTAAGGAGCTATAATGCTCCATGTAGCTAGCTGGCTCTTAGGTTGGCTGGCTCCGAGTTGTCCGCACCTGGTCCTTATGGGTGTGTTTGGTTGCATCAAAATAGGCTAGCACTGCTAGAATGGGTTAACTTTTGGGTGTTTGGTTGCACTGTAGCCCGTCACGCAAAAGGTCGCGATTTACCGTGACCTCACCGGGGTGATGGGCTACAGTGCCGGCCGCCACGCAAAATCTAAAATGGCCGTCACGTAAAAGATTTTGGTTACTAGTGCGCGCGGTGGCCCGTCGGCGGTGTGCTTGGCTGCAGGGAGATGTTCTGTCGGTGATGACTGTGGTCTTCGTCTAGGCAGCAGAGCTAGCTCGCCCTTGGAGCAAGTTTTGTCCATGGAAAACCATGTCTGGCAGCTGGTTGAACAACTAATTTCATCATGCCAAGATCGAGCCTACAACAGAGTTGTGATTTGAGTTGTATCCGAGAATAAAAGACACTGCACAAAATTTTGGGTGTACACGAGTCTGAACCTCTCAATCTCCATAGACGACTTACGCACCAAAAGAGGGCAAGCCAGCGTGGCCACGTCGCTGGCTGTCCTCGGCCGTCCGATCAGCCAGATGGACGGCCAAGATTGGGCCAGTCCCGGCCAATTTTCAAAAAGGCCCTCGAACTTTGACGAAATCAAACCACAACCCAGCCCCATAATCTCTCTCTCGCTCTCTCATCTCTCCCGTTGCGGCGCCGTCGCAGGAGGGCACCGGCGGCTCCGCCGCTCCCGGCCCAGCCCTCGCCCGTGGCTCCGCCTCCGCCCCTCTGCTTCCTCTCTCTCCTTCTCTCCCTCTCTTCCTCCTCACGCGGGCAGTGCCACGGAGTCCCCTCACCCTCTCCTATGTAGCGCCCCCATCTCCTCTTTGCTCTCTATACGTCGCGGGCAGGCGACGGCGGCAGCGCACGCCCTCCTCCTCTTTAGCCCTCCATCGGTTGGCTCGCAGCGCTCCGACGGTGCTCGTGGACGACACATCGCGCGACGCAGCAGCCCCGGCGAGCCAGCCTCGGCTAGGGCGGGCCCCACGCGGAGATGACACGGTGGCGCGGTGCGAGCGCACTGCAGCCCCGGCATCGTGTCCTGAGCAGGGCAACGGAAGCTCCCGGCTCGCTCATGCGGCATGGGGGATCCAGCAGCGACGGCCGCCGACGCCACAGCAGCAACGCCCGTGCCTCCGCTGTCGCTCTCGCACGATTGCAGCTGCACCAACGGCACTGTCTGCCTGGACCCGCGGTACCTCTCGCCTTCACTCATGCACGCAGCAGCAATGCCTGCGTCCACAGCCGTCTCCTCGCACTGCAGCTGCCCCAGCGTAGTCCCTCTAGAGCCTCGACAGGAGGTATGCTCTTCTTCTTTTTTCTTTTTATTTTGTCATCTGTTCCCAATCGATACGCACACATCACATGTAAATAAAATATATGTGCAGTTAGATGTCAATAGCAATTATATAGCCTTCTGAATTTTCTTTGTAAAATTTATGTGGTTGCCTCCTGTTTAATACAAAATTGTATTTCCCTGCTTCACCGGTATTCTATTATGCTGTTCAGTTAGTTTTTGTTATTTGTAACAGAATAATTATCATCCTTAGCTTTCCTAAATTATCCTAATGAAATACCGCGGCGGGCGACCATGAAGGCCTGGTCTCCCTGCTGGGCATGCTAAACAATTGATTGAATCGAGCATTTGATTATTGAGATATACCTCAATTTAGGCGTGCGACCATTTGATTATTGGGCGTGGGAGTGGTGAATTTTGATTCTACTCCTAGCAGTTGTACTGTTTTTAAGCGGCTAGCCATGCCTTCAGTATGATCCGAAAAGTGCAGTAATAGCACAGCATCAGTACCTCAATTTAGTACCCTTCAAGGTATCTTTCCTAGCTCAAGTTTTATGTATCAAGTTTTCCTACTTTCAGTTTCGTATTTGTAGGTACACTCATTTCGTCCTATTATGTTGTTTGTCAATTCTTTGTATGTCTTACTACATCTCATGATGATATTTTTCAATAGGTGCCAAATGTCCATGACGAAGCCTGGGAAACTCCTAAAGTGAGTATGAAAATTCTGTTTCTTTGCTATTTTAAAAATATGCCAAGTCAATTGTAAAAGTTAAAATTAATGAAATCTGGATTTTGATACCTAGAGGATGCAGGGACCCTTGAATCTTAGGGATAATAGTAGCTCTAAAATATTCTCACAAGAATAAGGTTGCATATATATTTGCTTAGGCACCGGTTCCAGGTTCCACTAATTTACAACTAACAATTGGATCAAAGATAAAGCTTCTACTGATAATGATACTACTGTACAGCCTCCTAATTATTGAACCACGAGTGAGAAAAAGGTACCAAGAGTTGTGTTAGTTGTTTATTTGTGTTCTCTGAATTTCACAAGTTAAGCATCAGTATTTGGGTTCTCTGATTTTTGGAAATTAAGCATCAGTATTAGTATAATTCTAGAGGTATAATAATTATGTCAGATAGTATGGTAAGAGTTCTCTTCATATCTTATTTTGGTGTCCATCTGTAGTTAAGAGCTGGCCCATTTAGAACACCGATGTCAAGTGGGGTGCAGAACACCGATGTCAAGTGGGGTGCAGGGTGTAACTTTTGCCCATGGTTTTGGCTTTCCTAATGATTCAATGTGCCGTGAGTTAGCCGCTTATTGGTATAATTTTAGAAAATAATGTTAAACCCTGTTAGGTCACTGTTTCCGGCTGCCATTGTTCATGTCTTCTTCAGTAAAAGGCCAATATCAGCCCTCCTGTTTCCCTCAGGAAAAAAAATCACTGTCACCCTTAGTAATTCATACGAGGAACTTGCTGATCTAATATTTATTTAATGCTTGTCGACCAGCAAACCTACTTCCTCTAGTAGAATGTATGTGAATCATGGCCTCTGTCTTTCCTTTTCTTCTATTGGTTTCTGATTTTTTGCAGCAGCAGATAAGCCATGCTTGAATGATTTAATGATTTTTTTTTTTTGCTTTATTACAGCAAAGTCACAAGATTATGATAAACTGTTCTCTCTCTCTCTCTCTCTTTGTTTTGCAGCTAGCTATTTTGAGAAGCTTGCAAATTCTAGGGTTGTAAAATCTGGTGTATTGAAAGGAATGAATGTAGAAGACATCAGGAATGCAAGGGAGCGGCTTATTCTCCAATCTATCTTATAATCTTGAATGTCGTATTCTCATATCTTCTTTCTTGATTAATCTAGCTAGACCTGTCTGTTGATACCTTTTTAACTTTTGCTATCTTTTTGTACTTGAAAACTGAAATCAGTGTTGTCTAATGTGTGGGTTTTATACATTAATGATTAGGTGCAGTAAGAAGATTTATCAGCTTTGATATAAAAGTCACTATTAGATTTGGAATCACAAGGTTAATGTGTTCATATAAATTTTCTTCTAGCTATCAATGAGTATTTCACTATATATAGCCCACACACTGGCCACGAGCGGCAACGCCGCGGACATTTCTAGTTCAGAGACTAATTAACCTGGCAGACAGTGGCAAAAGATTTTTTTTTTTTTTGGGTGCAGTCTGTACAGTACTACAGTTATAACGTTTGTACTAGAAGAAGGGCAGATAAAACTAGTTTGAAAGATTGGGTACCATTTTGTATTGCGATCCATTCAAACAAGAATTGCACTACATTTCAGTGAAAAGCAAGGTTTAATATTGGCGTGCTTTATTACATTCAATGGCTTCACATAATCATCCCAGCTCTTATCCACGCTCTATGGATGATATGGATCTGAACTCGAGTGCAGCATGAAGACCTATAGAGGTGCATCTGGTGATCTGGACTACAGGGACTCATTGTCCAGCCACCTTTTAACCATAACAAATGATTCTTCAGGATTTGTATCACTGGTAACATGGCCGCCACCCTACATCATCCACAAGCAACCAAAAACAAGGTTTTGTTATGCATGAACGCCCCACCACTACCACCACCATGTGATTTATCCATCCAATATATATGTAAAATGAAATGAGGACGGAGACATACCTTTATCGTCGCAAAAGTCAGGTTGGTAGCATACGTGATTGTGAATCTACGGTAACAAAGGACATTTTAGATTCTTTATTAGACAAAAAAAAAAATAGTAGGACTTCGGGACATCAAGTCATGAATTTGAGAAACAAAATTTTGTAAACAATGACGTGATAATGGACTATATATATGTATAGAGAGAGAGAGAAGACAAATGCAGGGGCACAAGAAGAGAACTTAACCCTGCTGCCTGGTTATCAACGTGCCAAGCCCTCCAATCATCAGCTATGGAGAAATTGAGGGATCTTGTCCATGCTTGTGTGCCCGTAAATGGTATGGTGAGGTCATGGTCTCCACTGTGCAAAAGAATAGGAACTTGTAGCTAATTAAGCACAACCATATGGAGGTAGATTTAAACAATTGCTAATAACTTGCAAATATATTGTGTATATATATGCCCCCTGGTAAGGAGAGATGTTGTTTCTGGCAAAAAAAAATGGAACTACAATTTCTTTTGATGTGTTATCTGAAATGTCTTGCTCACCCAACTAGAGAGAATGAGGTTTTCACCTGTATACAAGAGCGCGATATCCTCTAATGCTGAGGTTGAAGTGGTAGTTTATGTTGCTGGGAAGATCGAACGCATACGGAAGAATTGGAGGTTTTTGCACCTAATCCATTCCGTCACTGTTCCCTGCCAATTTGTGCTATCTTTGGGTCATTTGAGATAGTCAAAATTACTTAGAACTACTAATAAGTTTGTCTTAGTTACCTCCTTCACTCCAAGAGCATCTCTAACGGCATTGTCATTGGCCCAAAAGTAGGATAGGTATCTGAGGTAGTCCTGGGTTTTAGAAAAGAAATCTAAATTCAGGTAGTAGATTTGTGGAATAAATTATAATAATCCACAGGTTGCGTGACATACTTGGAAGCAATAGAAGGGAGGTTCTTCAGGTGGGCCACTAAGCTGATAGTGGTAGTTTTCCTCTTCCAGAGCACCTCTTCGTTTTTGTGATGGAATATGACATATTGGTTGCAATATGTTCGCTAATGTAACTTCTGACATGAGCTATGGAGATGCAAAGAACAATGTTAAGACAGTTGAAACGGTAAGACGATCAACAGTATTCGGAGATAAAGGTGAAAATTGAAGCTTTACCTTGCTAATAGTCTGTACCACATCCGTGCAAGGTTCGCTTTTGTCGGGTTTAGGAAATCTCCTTTGCAGTTTTTGATGAAACTCTTAGAAATGTAGTGATGAATGCAAGCAGAAGTGTTCTTACAATGTTAGGGTGCTTCATTTCTCAAAAAAGATATACCATATGAGGAGGAACAAGAGTATATACCTCATATTGTTGGTCAGAGATGATTCCAAATGAATGAGAAAACGGAACTCTAGAGTTGGCATCAAGTTTTTTTCTCCTGTAAAAGGATTACCAACCATATAACCCTGCATAAATCAATAATGGATCATTAAGCTACATGGCTTCAAATTAGAGATGCAAGAGGGTTTGGTTGCAAACTCGCAAATAGCTAGCTTAATTTTACAGATTATGTGGGTAACCTGTAAAATTAAGCCTATTTGCATGTCATGGGGAAATAGTTCAAATTCCTATATATTTTTTGTATGCTATGCGCTAGCGAATCAATCACATGCCTTCAGTTTAATAAGTGGTTGTTGCATTTCCTCAATTCCTGGGGCATATACAATCACACATGAATTAGATTAGTATTAGGACAAAGAGTTGTCTCTCGGAAAGATAATCCATACCACAACTAAGAGGGAAGCAAGAACGACGAACTGAAGCTAGTTTAGTCAGTTTACCATCTGAAATGTAGTGTGCAATGATAGGAACCACCTTCCCCCCATATGAATCTCCACCAATGTAGAAAGGGCGATCTAAAAGATCCTTTGGGTGCTCATCAAACCACTATATGACCGGAAACATACAAAAGGGTAGTCACTAGGCGGTCACATTTTTAAAATTTCCTCGGTTGACATATACACCAATGTTGTTGTGTGTGTCAACCTTTCTCAAAAATGTCAAGACCTGCCTAGAAGATGAGATGTCTCCAACTTCATAAGCTTTGGGATCAGTCGCATAAGAGAAACCAGCACCAACAGGCGATTCCAGGTAGAGAATACTTGCCATCTGTCAATGATATGGAGATGGAATAGTTATATGCATCAAACAGAGAATCAAGAAAAACCATTATATCTCCTCCTCACCTGTGTCCAGGAATATGGATTGTAGACCATTCTCGGCAATGTGCCGTCATATGGTTCCCCAACAAACTTCACAGGACCTTTGTGTGATACAAGTGTAAGTGTGCGTGCAAAAACTTAGGTTTGCGTCTATTGTTATAAAAAAGGGAGATAAAGTTTGAATGGTGTACTCCCTCTATATTTAAAGAAAAATCTATTCATACGGTTGTCACACTTCCAATTATTTATAATTTATATTCTGAATGTTTGATCCAAACTTTGTCCAAAACAACTTATTTTACCAGCATGGAGTAAGTAATTTTAAGTTGTTCTAATAAGTCAAATCTTACTACTAGCTAACTAGAGGCCTTCAACGGAGCTTATGAAAGACAATTTAAATTTAATAGCTAAATTAACCATATCTATCATTATAAAAATGAAATGAAATACCCATCTAAACTGTATCTAAATTACTCACATCTTTCATCATAAATTAAACTCAACATATTCCTCAAATATGTATCTGGATAAATAGCCTCATAAATCTACATGCAACTAAAAAGATCCTCAAGAGTGTATCTGGATAAATAGTATATTTATTTTTACAATTTACTTCTGAACTGTTGACAAGTCAAAGGCACTCTCACCCATCTGAAGCGCAAACCCGCAGAGGCCAGAGCACCTGGGCCCACCCGACAGCCAGAGGAGCAAGGGGTCCGTGCGCGGGCTCCGCTGCGACTCCACGAAGTAGTAGAACAGCTCCGCCCCTGTCTCCTCCTCAATCTCCACGTACCTGCAGCGTCACATGCATCACAGTCACAGGTGCACAGCGGCAAAGTTCAGCCGGCGGAGTACTGGAGCAGAGGATGAGGATGATGCATCCACGTCGACGAGCAGCCGGCCGGCCAGTCGGTCGCCGGGGGTGCCTAGATTACCCGGTCTCCAGGTAGAAGGGAAGAGGGCCATCGAATCCCGGCAGGTGGGTGACCACCGTCGACGTCGCCAGGGAGAGCCTCGGCTGCGGCGGCAGCACCAGCACAAGGACGGCAAGGTAGGCGACGAGAAGCAAGGGAGGCGAAGATAGCCGGAGGCGGTGGCCGTAGTGTCCGGCGCTGGCGAGCATCCAAAGAGCAGCACCAACATGCAGCGCCATTCCTGGGTCGAGCTTTGGGACCTTGGGTGTGTGTGCGGTGAATCAATGGTGAGGTATTTTGCCCCGGAGAGAACAATGCAAGAGAGTTCACCTATATATGCTGACATGCTGACTTGCTGAGTATGATATTGGGTAGCACTACTCGATCTTCATTGTTCTCCAATAATGGTTTTGGCTGTTTGGCACCATCTCGTCACTGTTCAGTAGTACTACTAGAGAGGAAAATATCTAAGGAGCCGACATAAAGAGCCCACGTACATCACCGGCCATAAATAGCTAGACTTCCTTGCCCTTTTTTTCTTTAAGAAGAAGAAACAAGAGTATTGTCAACATTACAATCCGGATAGATTTTTGGGAGAATACTCCCTCCGTCTCACCGAGTTTTGTCACCCTGGATTTTCGTGTCATCTTATTCGATGCTTCGCCTTATTCAAATTTTTTGTACAAATATAATTTATTTTGTTACGACTTATTTTATCAATGAAGATACTTCAATATTGATTAATTTATTTTATGATTTGAATAAATATTTTGAATAAGACGGATGGTCAAAACATGAAGTTCAAGGCTCACAGTGCAATGGCAAAGGCCATTGGTTGGGGGCTCCCACCCGTGGTTCAAAAACCTGGGTGCGACACTTTATCCTAGATTTATTTCAGATTTTTCTGCTGTGCATTAAGTGGTAGGCGACGCCCCCGCCGATAGCGAGGCGCCCGGTGGTGACTTCGAACTTCAAGATTTGCCGGCTCGGTCTTTCAAGATGCTCATAGGGGTAGGGTTTTGCGTGACGTGTATTCATAGGGGTGAGTGTGCGTGCATGTTGAGCGTCTGCGTTGTACTGCGTAATCTCAAAAAAAAAAAAAAAAAGTCAAAAACGATGAACTCCATGGGACGGAGGGAGTACATTCTAAACTTTCATACATCCATGTACGGTCTAGACGTGAAGAGAAGGCAATCGTAGCTAGATCATGGGCTTCACTATTTGCTTCTCTTTTGACATCCACTAAGCTCTTGGATTTCAAAAAAGAACAGACAAGATAGAAGACCATTTACTAGTTTTACTTTTCCACAAGGCTAAAAGCTCCAAATTATCGGGTTTCCACAAGTAACTTTTGGGCAATTTAGCAAGTTCATCAAAACAGCTTCATCACGTGTTGCATAGGCTTCAGCGGTGAGAACATTTGAAATTGAATCATACCATTTGCATTTAGCCGCTAAAATATGACCTTGTTCATCACGAACTATTACCCTCAGTAGCACCATGTTGATTTTCCTCTTTAAAAGCAAGCATCTACATTAATCTTTATAAATCCCGGAGGAGGTGGATTCCATTTCATAACCTCGTGCATTATCCTTGGTCCTTGCCAAACTTTTATCCGCAAACAATTAGATTAGAAGATAATTCCCGCGCCCACCTACAAGCTTGTACATGATTCATATTTGTCTCTCCATAGCGCCTTTTATTTTGTAATTGTCCAAATTGCCCACATTCCACATAAAATGGGCCCACAACTTGCATCAGGACAAAAAGATTTATCTAATAAATCAAAAGGACCAAGTTCTTTGGATGCATTCTAGACAACTTAATATTAAAAAGTTTATAGAAAGAGTGCCAGAACATGTTCGCAAAGGTACATTCAACTAAGGCATGATAAACAGTTTCATTTTGAGAACCACAGTCAGGACATGTATTTTGCTTTTCCAAATGCCTTTGCATCAAATTTGCTTTAACGGACACAAAATTATGCATCATCCGCCACCAAAACACTTTCACTTTGGGAGGAACTTTTTAGTTTTCAAAGTCTTTTCCAATATTGGTTGTCCTCACTTGCTGATGAGCTTGCACACCTTGTTTTGTTTTGCTGCAATATTCGATTTGAGAAAGAAATCTGCATACTTACCTTGCCCCT
Organism: Hyparrhenia diplandra; assembly: GCA_015847255.1. Lineage (NCBI taxonomy): Eukaryota > Viridiplantae > Streptophyta > Magnoliopsida > Poales > Poaceae > Hyparrhenia > Hyparrhenia diplandra. Next base: position 44,719 of record JADLZK010001271.1, read on the forward strand.
GGTCGCGCCCTTCGCTTCTCCTCCCGACGCCGGCGACGCCCCCCGACCACACACCGACGCCCTCCTGGTATTCAGTCTCATATAGTGTAAAAAATCACTCAACACAAGTAGATCACATCGCTTGTACTCCCCGGCCTCAACACCTCACCACCATCTTAATCAAAAGTCTTCTTTGGCCTTGCTCATATTGTTTTCCATGATCATGTTGAATCAGACCTAATGGTGTCATTGTCCCAAGTCCTACCAGGTCCCTCACCATAGCAAACCTAGATTGAAAAACTCCAAATGATCTCTCATGTTCATATATGAAAAATTTTCTATTGTACACCCGAAATGCCACGCAAAATAATCAGCCACAATCGTTAAGTTGCCACCATGAATGTCTTTATGAACTACCGTCAGACGTTCATGGATCGACCGATCCACGACGCCTCTTCTTCATTCTCTCGTGTTTGCCCGCTTTGTGCAATCAAGCTCAAGATAAGAGCATCATCATCGTACTCATCATCTTCCTCAAAGAATTGCGTTAGAATTTTATCCTTGTCATCACCAAGAAGAACCAACACAATTGATATAAAGGAGGGTGTCAAGCAAAGGCAACATACCTTATATTGGAGTAGAGCGTCGGTGGGGACGTGGTATAGGTCAAGAGAGAGGATATGTCACTAGCGCGGGTCAGGGAGGGGGGGCACCGTCGTGCATCAATGAGGAGCCGATGGCGACTTGATCCATCTCTCACGGGACTAGGAGATGCCGACAATGAAAGTGGAAGGGGCCGAGAGGGGAGGGACTTCAGCAGAGGACAACCGAACATGAATTTGGATGGCCATACATCTTTGGGCCAACAAAAGTGGTGTGAGGGAAGAATTTTTTAGATTACATCACTCACCCCTACAATTTTTTTTTTTTTTGAAAACATAGTACAACGCATACGCTCATACACACACACACGGGAGAGGGAGAAGGTCCTATTGTTGTTGGTGTTGTAATCTCTCTCCCCATTGTACTTTTGTGGACCTATTGTATTTTGATTGGCGCCACCCCCTTCCACCACCCTTCCACCTTCAAAAAAATAATAATCAAATGGAAAACATGCATGGAAAAATTGACAAAGATACTACATGTAATCAATCTAGTTTTGTTCATTCTCTTTTCTTATTTGAAAAAATACAAAAAATTTAAAATTTAGTTTCAATAATTTAGGGATAGCTCATTCAATTTATAGTATTAGTATTTTAACCTTTGATTCAAAAAAATAATAATCAAATGGAAAGCGGGACGGGAAGCGGGCGAGAATAGGTGGGCTCTTGAATCGGAATCTGAATCACCCCCGCTTTTCACTGGGCTGACACGATGCATTGCACGAGCCACGAGGGGCAAGTGCATACACTGCTCCTGTCGAGAAGCGGCACTGCACTGCACTGCACTACACTGCACCGAAGAGAATTGTTGAACCAAACTACTAGTTCTGGTCCTGTGTTTAGTATTTCAGTTGTAAAAACTTTGAGAGGAAGCAATTTCTGTGCAAGAGAGATGGCAAACTTCAAGATCTACGTGAGATCTTCAGACTTAGAATCAAAACATGGACATGATGGTAGCACTTCGGTCTGGACTCTAGCTAGCTATTCATTGCACCAGACACCCGAGTTTACTAACTATCTATCGATCGTCAGATACAGACATTGTAACTGCTCATCAACAGGGAGTACGTCATTACTCAGGAGAGATCACGTTTCCAGAGATAGGAAAAAGGGAAACAAAGTCTTGTCCTGCATTTCAGAAAATTTATTTACACCAAAGCGATACACAACATCTAAATACATGTACTACACCATAGTTGTTTTCTTGTTCAGCGTTAACAGGATTGGCGACACCAGTTCTTTTATTTCAGTATAACAAAAACACTGAAACCTGACAACAGTATCAGCTAGTATATAGACTCTATAGAGTATATAATACCTTTGCCAGAGATAGACTCCGCTCAAATTCAATTTTATGGCAGAGTTAGATTTTGACAACTATTGAACAATAAAATATAACCTTTTTTGGGAAACCAATAAAATATAACTTTGACATCATCCTAAGCAACCTGACTAATACTAGTAGAACGACATGATTACGATACTGAGACTTGCATCAAGAAAAAAAAAACAATAATTCTTTAGTAAACACACAAAGGCTAATTCATCCATGTATGGAAGCATGCAAAGCCTGAAATCTTCATGTAACAAAAGGAATCATCAGGCACGATGCCTCCCTTGAACAATCATGGTTCAGAACAAAGCAATGAATTGAAGAGTTGATGGGGGTCGCGAGGATCATGTGGTTACAAATTCCCAGACACCACGATCGCCACCAGGTTCCACCAAGTCTTCGGTGTTGAGGTATCGTCCCGCTAAGCGGGGACGAGATTCGCGCGAACTTCCCCATGCTTGCTGCTCGCCGAAGCGGTAGTTAGTCTGGGGCCCCAGGACGTACGACGAGTCTTAAACTCCGTGTCCTGTTAGTCGAAAAGTGTTTTCTTAGTTAGTACACCCCTAAGCTCCACCCGTTTAAGCCGGTGGCGTTTGTAAGTGTTTAACTCGTGTGGCCATTGGTGGCGGGTTTGTTTGATCACACGGGCGGTGTAACTTTATTCCCACTTCTTAATGCGGCACGACCAAAAGCACTTTTCGAAAAAAAAAAAAGAGTTGATGACAATTGAAAACTACAAGTCCCTAAAGTTTAGTGTATATAGTTACAACAACTTCTAAATGTCAATGGCTGAGCCAAGGGGGGGTTGGGAGGGGTCATGCCCCCAAACATATAACACAAAAATAGTACTAGTATCTCTTCATAATTTTCATTTACATTAGGAGAGTGAATATAACAATTTTTTTATGAAATATACCTATCAATGTTCTCTAGATTACAAAGTCCTACGAAGCACAAATATATACGTATTAAAATAAAATGACTGATATGAACACATTTAAAAGACACTAGCTAATAAAATTATCCATATAAGACTAGCCCGCTAGACCTTGAGATTTATGAAATCATCCCAGTGAATTCCTGAAAACAATCAACTACAGAATCAAACTTTACACTTCAATAGCTGTACCGAAAGGAGATGGGCATTTCACAGTTCATAGAAAATCATCGGGTGCATTACTACATCAATTTCAAAAAGTAAGGAAAGGTGGGAAGGG